>SNQJ01S0015389.1:14770-62524 GCA_010110895.2 Picea sitchensis
CGCCAGGTGAAAAATGTGCAGCTTCGAATGTGTCTGGTCCTTGTTCACCATCAGAGGCCAGATCTTAACATTATCGTTACCCCAGGAAACTTCTCAGGCTGAGAAAGCAACTGCTGAAACCTTCTCGAGAAAGCTCCTCTGGGTCAGATTTCAGGTGTGCCAATAGTGGCCACAACTGAAACAATAAAGTGGAAACAATGGAGTCGCCACAGTGGAGTCGCTAGGTGCACAGTAGCAATCTAAGTAATTCTGATTTCTGATGCACCTTCAGAATCAGTTGATCATTGTCGTTCTGCCCAGGGAAAATCTTCAACTTCGATCCCCGGCAACGACACCAGAAATGTTAGCGTCGGAAGTCACTCCTGGATTGCTAACAGGAGCAGAGCCCGATGCCCATTAGTTTTATGTCACAGTTTGTTTATAGATGGGGTGACCGAATGGAAGCCAACTCAAAACGATATCATTTCAACTTCAAAACTAGGCTAGGCATGCATAGGTGAGTGAGGTATTTATAAACTTCAGACAGTGAGTTGTAGTAAAGGGTGAAAAGGCGGAGGACTTATATGGGAAGAGTGCGAAGGTTTGTTATAAACGACAGGTTCCTAACAGATTGTAGAAGAAGGCATCCAAATGCAAGGTCTTCTTGCACTTAAATACAAAAAACCAGAGAATACAATAATGCAACGATAAATCATTTATCATAACAAAACTACAATAATTCGCGCAACTCAGTCAATCACAAACTCTCTTAGAATGAGATGAAAATTAGATGGAGTGAGAAAAACTGTCTGTCATACAACAAGATATCTCATATACAGATGCATATCCAACAAACTAGAATGTCTGTTAAACTTTACAGTAGGGAGCTCTGCTCTACCATTGATCCTTTACAAAATGGCGAAAACGCCTACATATACTTGGAGCTGACTCCGACGCTGAAGGCGCGATCATATCATGAATTCAATGCTTGACGTTGAGGAGCTTCTCTATCAGGATGGGCTGTCAGTCTGCCTCAATCAAATCTGTCCTCTGCTCCTCTATCATATGCCTCCTTAATTTAGCATGGCTCGCACCAGGGGGTAGATGAGCCCTTTGAATGTTGAACTGACGTGCATGTTCCTCTGGTGAGTTGGAGACTCGGCGTGGCTTTCCTGAAGAGAACCGGTACAAGGGACCCTCCTGGGTAAATTTCACCCGGGACCTCCATACTCTGCAATAAATGGGTGACGCGAGGCTTCACCCACCCTCTTTCTCCTTTTCTGTTGATCCGAAGTGGCTCTTTAGATCCCCGAGTAGAATCCCTGATGAAAACCTGACCCAGTCCACAAGTCTCTTCTTATTTCCTCACAGTCTCTTGTACTTCACCATGAATTTTCCCCGACTCTGTATCGGGTTTCGGGGTTTCGCGTTCCCCGTTGTCAAGAGTTCTTGACCCTTTGAACTCCCGATCACCGATTCTCCGATGAGCGCTCTTTTTCCCTTAGCTCCTCCTTGCTAGGCTCAGGTCCATACGACCATGCGTCCACAAGACCGTAGCCTTGTGTCTCCCGTCGGGGTTTTGGCCTTCCTGCCGTCGGGAATTTCTAACCCTTAGAATTTTCGATCCCCAAATTACCGATGTGCCCATGTATGGGTTAGCCCTCCTGGCTATACTATGGCCCTATGTGACCACAACAACAACTCTCACCGGGGTTTCGGGTTTTGCAGTGCCGAGGTGCACATGTACCCGGAACTCCCGATCCTCCGATCCCCGATGCGCTCCTTCACGTGCTGGTCCTTCCGGCTCAGCTCCTGCTCATATGACCTACTCCCGTGACCACAACCTTATCCCATCGGGGCTACGGGGTTCACGAGTTCGAGATGCACAAACTCCTTGCTTTCGAGATCTCCGATATCCCAATAGCCGATGTGGGATGCCACCTGTCCTCCTCGCTGACTCTTCTGGGGACCACCTTCATCTTCATCGGGAAATCGCGTATTGCGATTCTGCAATGCACAAAACTCTCTCTCCTTGTTCTCCGAAACCCCGATCCCCGATATGCCGATAGGCTGACACCTGTCCCAATTTGATTGGATGAACCAAGTCTGCTTAGAACTCATTGGGGCCCCCTCTTGCTAAATCCCGGGCAACTCGACAACCCCGAAAACCCGATGACCTTCGATTTGCTTCGTGGATAGATCTCGGCTGTCGGCAACAAAACCTTGCCCGCTCACTTGACTCATAACCGGAGAAGAGATCCTTTTGCTGCTACGCTTGGGTGTTTCCTGTGCAACCTGTAGGTCCGGGTGCTCTCAAGCCCAGGACAAGATTTATCGCTAACACATACCACAACGAATCAAAACTTGTATGCAAATTGAAACAAATGAAATCGTAATTGAATTAATCAAATGATAACAGGATATGTGAGATTTGTCAAACAACTTTTTTTACCAATTCGGAACAGACAGAATCAATTGACAGTTGGGGAACCAACGAAATCATCTCTTGAACCAATTTCAAAATAGACTATAATCGATTTAGCCAAGTCTTTCATACGAATTCAATAGAGACAAAATATGTCAATCCGAACTTAACATAATCGTTTTTCAAAATCAAAACTAATAGAGTCATTTTGTGAATCAATAGATTACGTTGTATTTGTCAAACCAATCTTTGATATTGATGCATTGCATACATGAAAGACCATGCTAATCCAAGCATACAAAATCATCTCAAAATCAAGCCAAAAGAAATTGAATCGAGCAAGTTTGGGGCCGACACAATCATTATGCAAAATCGTATCAATCAAAACATAGCTACACGATTTTAGGAAACAAATCTTTTCTATAGGTCGAATGCAATCATAATCCAAACGAAGATATTTATTCAAAACGAAACATAATCGTTTCTAGTAAATCGAAGTCAACAAGATTGTTTTGAATCTATTAAAAACAAACAGAACTAATCGAAAGCAAACCCAATCGATTACCCTAATTCAAACCAACTCATAAAACAAAAAGATGTTGAAACACATACTTGGGCATTAAGAAAATGATTCGATCACGATAACTTGGAATTGACAAAGGCCGTTGCTGCCTCGACGTTTCTGAAGACAATTGAACCAATGGTTTTTTGTTTCGTCTCATTGGCCTGTAGCCTGTCGTTCTCCTTTGACAGGACTGTCACCCGTTATTCTAATGATTTGATCTTAGATTGCAATAGGGGAACATCAGTGTAATAACTTTCAAGCCAGGCATTACATTGTGTGCAAGGTGATTGATCGGGCTTTGGCATCACAGGCGAGGGTTCTTTCAAGTTACCAGGGGTTTGTTTGTGAAGATTGATTCCCAGGTAGTTTGGGTCATTTTTGAGGCATGGAGGTAAGTTGGAAACATAGTCATAGGGTTCCATAGAGCATAGGCCATGGGAATAGGGGTATTCCTCAGTCAAGAAACGTTCAATTTCGGAGTCCGAGTCCTTGCTCAGCACTATTGGCTTCTGGTCAAGATTTGGCGTGGGTTTGTNTGATCAAGCAGTGATGGAAAAGGCTGCTATCAACCTTCTCACACTTGAATCTTTTGGACATCTTGTACAGACTACACAAAAGATAATGTGGCATATTTAGAGGGAAGCCTATAAAATTCATCAATAACCGAAGATGATACATAAATACCAAGCCATAATGACCTTCGCAGGTCACAAACTGCTTAACAATTGCCAAAAGATCGTGCCACCTGGGTTTGAGGGTAGCGAGAGGCATACCTCTATCACAACTAACAATATTTCTTGATGTGAATAGGAGCAGCCATGACACCTCGTCTACTTTGGAATTTTTAAACCACCTTTGCCCTGTAGCTGGTAATCCTGTAGCTGAGCTTAGGAATTCCTCATTTAGCTCGAGCTGTATGTCTCCGACCTTAGCCCTGCATCCGTCGAAGGTGAGGGCGAATTTTTGGGCAACCAAAATGTTGAAACCCTCAAATCTCTGGATAAACACCAGCCAACCACTATTTTCCAAATCTTCGCGGGCATTGTCGAAAAACAAGAGTGTTTGGTTGCCATTAGGCTCTATACACACCACAGGTGCCATAGGCAAGGGCACACAACGAGCAGGGTAAACGCAGAAGGGTTTGGTTAGGGTAAACGCAGGATCGAATAGCTCACAGGCTTCCCCGAAAACCAACAGAGGTAACTCGGGATAGGAGGGAGGCATTAATGCCCGAGTGTGCGAGGGTGGTGGAGCTAGATCAGCCCATGCAAAATAATCATTTCCCAATGTAAAACCGACAACGCATATGGTGATTCAAATTACTATTGCAATGTGTTAAAATCAAATGCCATTCAAACAATTAATGAAAACTATGGTGAGTCGACCCAAATCTTTTACACGAGCAATAATATTTGCATGGTTTTAAAATCAAAACAATTGTTTCGGAATCAACACCAAGGGTTCGATCATAACAAATATATGTTGTATGAAATGATTGCGCCAAGGGTCTAATCCATAATGTCAATGTGTTTTCATGAAATCAATGTGCCAAGGAATTTGATCAAAGTACATCAAACCACCAATAAATCAACGATTGAATCACAATCATTAGAAAATCATCACAGTCTCATAAAAATTGAAATCATATTAACAACAAAAATGCCAAATGAGTAAAGATTTTGGTGTCTTGTCAAATGTGCGACTATAATTAAATTGGAAATGCAATGAACACATAGTCAAGAGTGACCATAATAATCCAGTGATGATTTTAATGCCATTGACGTGACTTCGAAATCAAAGTTTTCACGCTTGCAGTCGTGAAAACTAGAATAGAAGGCAGGTGTGCAAATGCGCAAAATGATAGTGTTGTTTTATTAAAAAACTTGCGATGAGAATCAAGGGTTCCTAAACACTTGTGTAGGCAGCTTATAGAGATAGTATAAAAAAACGAGATGGCTGCCAACACAATGACAATGACACTAACTCAATTTACATATAGGGCATAAAATCTGCCCAGTTCCAGTCGGACGACCCATCTCCTGCCAATGGAGTGTTGTGGTCATTCCTCTGCTTATTTGCAACATTCGCCTGTTGTCCTCTTGCAACGTGCTTCTGCTCCTCGACAACGTCCTTCTATTTCTTTGCAACATCCATCTTTTGCTCGGGCCCTTCAGGCTTTGTTGAGCGTCGCAACTCTGGATGCAACCTCCAACAACTATCCTCACAATGTCCGCTCTTCTGACAATGTGAGAAAGTGTTTCTTGCTCGAATAAAATTGATGGGATCACGCTCTGACTGAGTCGAATCCCCCTTGGATTTCTCCAACTCCTGCCCTAGCTGCATTGAATTTGCTCGCAGATTATTTTTGATTTGCAATGTCGTGTCATCGCATCTTGGCGTACTTCTTGTCGCCATGATATTTCTTCCATATACTTTCTGTTCTCAGCAGTCTGCAACACAATGGTTATTGCTGCTAGAAAATGTGCATGGAATCATTTTCCTGATAAGGTTCATGACTCTAGCATGCTCATCAGTAAAGGTGGGAAAAGGTGATTTATACCTTACAACCTGTTTACCTTTCTTTCACAACTCACTGTTTGCATCACTGCTAGCTCGAGCTGCATATTTGCCTTGCTGAGTCTGAAACCATTCTAGTGTCAATTCTGGATGCCGCTTCCAACAGTGGTCAGCATCGTGTCCAAAATTTTGATAATGTGTGTAACAAATCATTGGACTCTCGTCCTCAGAAGATCCTCCTGCATATCCCAATCCTTCCCGGAGTGGATGCTTATGCACTTCAATCGGCTCGAATCTGCCTTGGCCATATTTTCCAAGGCCTTGCCCCTTCCGGTATCCAAACTTCAATAACATTCTCATACTGACTCCTTTGTTATGTTTCTCAAATGCTGTTATCTCCGAATGGTTGGACTCAACTTCCTGATTAACTACAGGTGAGGATGGAGTGTAATCAGTGCTTTCTACTAGCAAAGAGAATGTCCCAATGGCCTCTCCTATCGACTGCTCATCAACTGGAGTAGCAGGAGTATATGAATCCTCCTCATTTGATTTCCTATAGAATGGATGAGTTCCATCATCCCTGACAGGGCTCGATATTCTAACTGAAGGACTTCCTCCAACTGGCCTTGCTTCCATTGCCAACATCAACGTTCACATTCTTTCCCTGTCTTCCTCGATAATCTGCACCAATCTTCACAATTCAACATTCTCTTGCTGCATGGATTGGTTGATCTCCTCGAGCTCCTGGAGTCTAGCTCTCTTCAATATTTTTCCCATATTCACAGTTCCTGCAAATTTCAGCCTGCTCTGATACCACTTGATTCGAAAAATCGAAGGCTTAGCAATTACACACTATAACCTCAATTTAATCAAGACCTTTTTCTAACGGTGCATGTGAATATGAAAACAAAAAAGACTTGAATAATTAATAACAATTATAGATAATACAAGAATGAAAACCATCAACCAATTGTACACAAGAAGTTGATAACGAAGTTCGGCAATCTCGCCTACGTCTCCAGGCCTTTGTCTTCAGTGAGTGAGGCTTTCTCTATTCAATATTCAATGCTTTACAATCTTCATTCAAATTACATCGTATAGGGATCTGAATGACTAGCTGTATTCTTTTCTATCTCAAAAACCTGACGCAACAGACGACACTGAAAACAAAGTAATAGAACTCCCGGAAACTGCCTCCAAAGCTCAACTACTTTGCACTGCTCAAGACTACTTGACCTTGGCTTCAAGCTTCTTTTCTGCTTCTTGCTTCTATAAAACCTCACAATGGCTTGGTTTATATAGACATGAGGTAGAGGGATCAAATCCAAACATCCCACTTTTCGTGGCACTCAATTTGGCCCAATATCCACCAAGATATGGCAAAATAAGAAAAACTACCCAAACATAAGTGAGAAAATCACTAAACTATAGTGTAAAACCCATTTTTTAACAAAATATGGGCATAAGCCCCCATAATAGGCGGGAAAACCCTTAATACTCGGTCATATTCTATTAATATAGCCAAGCGCCAGCCCAAAGGGCTGTGCGTTGGCCCCTTTAGCTTGAATATCTGGTCATATGGTTAAGCTCTCGGATCCAAAGGCTAAGTTATAGCCTTGACTCCCACGCCCACATAACATAACTCCGTGCATGTGGTAAGGATCCGAACTATAGCCTGTGGCCTCCGTGCCCATGGCTTATCCCTTGGGTGGAAGCTTCCCACACATTCATTTGTGGAGGCGTAGACATATGGGAGTGCACAAATCCGTGGGTTGGGGCTTAGCCCCAACACTTTTCTCCCCCATTCAACAACATACAACACTTTAAATCAAAGTTTGTAGAATTGTAGTAACAAGTCGTATGGTGGCGCATTGGCATACAACATACTCCCAAGGAATAGTCTCTTATTGGAGGTCACGAGTTCAAAACTCGGGGAGACCATAATTTTTGTATACACCAACCGAGCCAACCATAGGGTGCCATGTGGCAACCCAATTTTGGGCCACATGGCACCTCTTTATTCATTGGACTGATGCCACTTGTCGACTGGTGATTCACCCATGTGTCTTCTCTATACCTGCCTTGTCAACAATTGGCCATGTAATCACACCTGCCACATCATCACCGTACCTGCAACGTGTCACGCTGTACAGACTGCCACGTGTCCAATTTGTATTGGTCCAAATCAGCCCCTAAAAATGCCAAAAATTATTGCCACATGGCACATCCTGGTGCTGCCATGTGTCCTTCTAATGTCATCTGCCACCTGTCCTGCTGACGTACTGCTGACGTCAACAATACGAACTACTGACTTTGACTTTAACTTTTTTGCCAGTTTGACCTGAACTTCATATCACGATATCAGGAGCATACGATGTCCGTTTGAGCCCATTCAAGTTGCGTTGGGTTTTTATTGATGAGGCCTACGCACACATAGGTTTTGACATCATTCTGAGAACATTGTTTTTAGGCTTTTCTGAGCCCTATCAAGCTCCTAGATCCAAATTTGGATCATCTGCGGAGTAAGATATCATGGCTCTGTGCATGTATAAGATTGACAAAAAGAAATAAATAAGAAGAGTTGGTGGACATAGCCCCAGGGTGGGGGTGAACCATGCATATGCCGTGTTGTGGTTGCTTTGTACTTTATGGTTGTTCTCTTGTTTATGTGGTTAAATTCTTAGTGCATAGATGTATGCTTAGAAGAATCTAATATGGTAGCTTAGTGCTAAATAATGTGAATGAATGCTAGATCTGATCTATGTTGGTATACTTAGTGCTTGAATCTATTGGATCTGTGTGAATACTGCACTGATCTATTGTTAGGGTTTAGTTGTGCTGTAAACTAAGATTGAATATTAATGAATTATAACTACTAAGTTCTCTGTTAAGGTGTTACAATCACAAATCTGTGTCCCAAATAAGGTTGTAGACATCTGAGTCCTGCAACCACCCCTGCCTCTACCTCGGGTGAGACTTCATTTGCTTCGCAGGTGTTGCCAAAAGGGCCGATAGTTAGGGTTTTGTTTGTGCATTTTTGTAAGCGTTGAACCCTGGGTCTGCCCCGTCCCAACAAATGGACTTATGAGCGAATCACTGAGGATCCTGAACTGAAGGCACTGGAGTCACAACTCTAGGAGGAAAAACAATAAGAAGAAACAATATAGGCACAGTTAAAGCCTCTGTCAGCTGTTGAGAGGATGAAGCGATCCCAAGAACAACGCACTGCTCAACAACAGGTCCACAAAATTCATAGAAAAATCATGGAAGTGACTCAGAGGCTCCAACCAACACAAGATGAGGCCTGCCAACTATTCACAGAGATTGAAGGTCGAGGAGAAGAACTGGAGCAAGTCATCACTACAGCTGAACAATGTTTAGAGGGACCTGTCAACGAAGTAGTAATCTAAGAGTTCACCGAACAGGAGGTCATGGCGCAACAACAAGTTGAAGTAGCTCGAGCCAAGCTCGAGGATTTTGAATAGAGCTACCCAGACTAGAGTGACTCAGGACGAGTCACAAGTGAGTGTTGGGGGCCTGTTGGCCCTTGAACAAGTTTTGAGGATCCTTGGTCATGTTTGACCTACTTTTGGGACTTCGAAAGGCTTTCGAAGACGGAGCGCAAGTCAAAGAAAAGATTGTGGGATCTCGGCCCCTTTTTAGGGATTTTTGGGTTTTGGGCTTATGTAACGGGTATGGGGATGTTGGTCCATGGGTTTACCCATGTTTAGGCCCTTTTTGTAATGCAAAAATAGAAATCTAGGCGATGTAGTAAGTAGTTTGATCTATGTGATGGAAGAAAGGATAGACACTATGCTAAGTGCAACTTGTAAGTGATTTGTGCATGCTATGTTGAGAACTTGCAGAGCTAAGTGTAAGTATTGTAAGAGACTGTGAAGAGGCTTTGAGCTGTAACTCAGAGAAGGAGGATTGACGCAACACCTCCTACCTCAGCAGGTTCTGCACGACCTCCTGGTCTAAGGATCATTCTTAGTCTTCCCTTTGAGTCTGACGGTCCTGCTTCTATCGGGACTTCCCGCGATCTGACGGTCCTGCTTCTATCGGGACTTCACAGATCGGGAGTTTTCAAATCTTGACTTCGGGTCATAACGTCCTCCATGCCCCGAATTCTGAGATGCCGAATTCAAACACAATATCAACGACCACTATCCCTCCTGAGCTTACGAGTGTTGAAAGACTCTCAACCTTAATCTCCCCACTGGTTTGCAAGATCCAACAACCATATAACTTCGGCGATTCTCCCTCTGAGAATTTCGATCGTTCGTTCAGACTCCTCAAATACTTCTTCCCAATTATCTTGGCATATTCTTCTTCTGACTCAACTTCTATGAGGTAATTTCATACCTCATCCTTCCTTTGATTTCTCTCAATCCCCTATCCTTCCTGAGCTTGACCTTTTCTACGGATTCAAAGCTTCAAAAGGACTCTTGTGCACACTCCTTTCGACATCCACAATAACCTCTGGTTATTCACCACCTCCAACTCTGTGCACTTCCCTGCAACAACAGTTCTTCAACCTTCCTCCTTGGTTGGTAAAGTCTAAGACTCTCTTTTTCTTGCACACCCTTTGCATGACTCTTGTGCTAAACTTGCACTCTTCCTGGTATAAGAAAAATGATATCCCTCCTGATATTTTCTGAGATAAAACTCAGAACTTCGTCAACACACTCCTTGCGGACTCTTGCTGCACTCCTTGTAGGATTTCTCAGGAAGAGAAACAATTGAAACTTATACTTCTCTTCTCACAGATTTCATACATTCAATCATGAAATCATGAGCATATACGCACATAGCATTGAAAATACATGCATGACAGAGAACATAAGAAAACTGTAAACATACCATTTAAAGATGTAAACAAAATGCATAAAAACACCATGAGATTGGATCAAAGCTTCTTTATATTAATCCAAGTGCATATGTACATGGGTTCAATAGCAACAACTATTTTCTTATAGGATTTATACGGTCTATGTTCTTCTACTCTCCTATTCTTTTTCTCTACAACTTACAATTGAGAATAACTGATTACAATACCATACATACAAGGGAGCTTTCTAGAGTTTTCCCTCTTACAACTCTAGCTATCTAATCGGAATTAAAATCTATCTACTTTAAATTCATTATAATTAAATGCCTCCATATCCGACATATGAGAATAACGCTCAAGATCTGTTTACAATCTCCAAAACATAAATGCAAATACATCTTTTCAGATACTACATTAATGTTCCTTTGAAATTCAAAATGTTCTCAAAACGTGCACTGGTGCAATTCCAACTGTCCTTCACCTTTGCGCTTGCTTTGTTGGATCGCTTATGATGCTCCTGCATCATACTCCCTTGGATGAAAAATTCATGGACTCCTGTTCATGAGCTCCTGCATTGTCTTTCCATGTTTCTGGATCTCTGCTTCGCTTTGCCAACTTGCATCCTCAATTGGGTGTCCTTTCCATTTGATCAAATACTCATGATATATCTTCCTCCGAGTCTTCTTGCTAACTCTCCGATCAATGATATTTTCCATATGTGGATTTTTAGCTACATGCATCTGTTTAACCCATTGAATTTATTTTTGGTTCTTTTCTCCCACTTCATCTGGTCTGTAAGTATACAGATCCACTATATTGAATATGGGTGATATTCCTACCCCATCCGATAATTCTATTTCATAAGCATTGGCCTCAAATTTCCTCAAAATCTTACACGACCCTATCTTCTTCATATTCAACTTATATACGTTCCCCTTGGGAATATTTCTTTCCTCAGGTGAGCTAAGACCAAATCTCCTTCTTCAAACTGAAGTTCTCTTCTATGCTGATATGCTCTGCGCTTGTATTCCTAGTTGGAATTCTTTAACCGCTCCTTAATATTGCCGTGAAGCTCTTGCATCTCTACTGCAAAATCCTCTACTCCATCACTTCTGTATTCACTTATCCCTAAGCCCCTCAATTCAGATACTCCTCTCAGCTGCATTCCATACATTATCTAGAATGGGCTCTGTCCTGTGCTTTTGTTAGGTGAATCATTATATGCAAATTCTGCTTGTGGCAGAATCTGATCCCATTGATTGTGATTTTCATCTACTAAACTCCTCAATAAATATCCCAGACTTTGCTTCACTACCTCGGTCTATCCATCCATATGAGGGTGATATGTTGAGCTAAAAGACAATTCTATTCCCAACTTATTCCATAGTGTCCTCCAGAAATGACCAACAATTTTGGTATCCCTTTCCGAAACAATACTCTTGGATAAGATGTGAAGTATAACAACTTCTTTGAAAAACAAGATTGCAATGTGAGTCGCATCACTAGTTTTCTGACATGGAATGAAATGTGCCATTTTAGAGAACCTATCAACTACCACGAATATGGAATCACAACCCCTCTGTGTCCTCGACAGTCCTAACACAAAATACATGCTTACTGCATCCCACAACCTCTCTGGTATTGTAAATGGTTGATACAATCTTGTATTTTATCTTTTCCCTTTCGTGTGTTGGCAAATTCTGCATTTGTTCACAAATTTCTTGACATATGTCCTCATCCCTGGTCAATAATATAAGCTGTTCAGTTGCGCAAACATTTTTTCATGGCCGAAATGTCCATCCAATCCCTCACTATGTTTTTCCTTCAGAAGATTCTCTCTCATAGAACTCTTCAGAATACACAACTAATTTCTTCTGAATAACAATCCATCCCGAATCAAATACTCGATCCATTGGCTTCTATCTCTGAGAACTAGATTCTCACATGCTTCATAAGCGTCTTTAAAATTTGGATCATCTCTGTACATATCCTTAAGGCTATTAGAACCTAAGGTCTTCACACGAAACTCCTACAGAATCAAACATTTCCTGCTCAATGCATCAACAACCTTGTTAGCAGTTCCAGAAATGTTCTTTATAAAAAAAGTAAAGTTCTGCATAAATTCAATCCATTTTGCATGTTTCCAGTTTAACTTCTCCTATCGAGTTATTAATTGTAAAGCATGGTTGTCGCTATACAAGACAAACTCTTTCAGAACCAAATAATGTCTCCACTTCTTCAGTGCCTGTATGATTTCATAAAATTATTTATCATACGTGGAATATTTCACTTTGACATCGTTCAACTTCTCAATGAAGTATGCAATTGGTTTATTGTCTTGACTCAAGATTGCTCCAATCGCAAATCCACTTACGTCACATCTGACTTGGAATGTCTTACTGAAATCTGGTAGAACCAAAACCAGTTGTCCAATTATTTTCTCCTTCAACAACTTAAAATTTTTCTCTACTTCCTTTGTCCAATGAAAAGATTTATGTCTTTTCTTGACCGTGTCCATCATTGGTGCAAAAATTCCACTAAAATTTCTGATGAATTTCCTGTAAAAACTAGCCAATCCATGGAAGCTTCTGACTTCAAAGTTGTTCTTTGGCGATGGCCATTCTCTGATTGCTTTTACTTTCTCAGGATCCATCTTCAACTTGTTCGAAGAGATAAAAAACCCCAAATAAATGAGTTCTTTCCTCTTGAAAGACAACTTCTTCAAATTTATCAACAACTTCTCTTGCTGCAACCTCCTCATCACTAGAGTTACGTGTCTCAAATATTCTTCCTCAGTTTTACTGAAGATCAATATATCATCAAGATACACAATCACAAACTTTCCAATGAAATCTTTCAAGACTTCATTCATCAACCTCATGAAAGTACTTGGCACATTCATCAAACCAAATGGCATGAAAAGCCATTCATACAGTCCTTCATTCATTTTGAATGCTGTCTTCCATTAATCACCTTCTCTCATTCAAATCTGATGATATCTGCTTTTCAAATCAATTTTTGAAAAAAATTTTCTCCACTTAAGGAATCCATCAAGTCATCCATCCTCGGTAAAGGAAATCTATACCCGATGGTGATTTTGTTTATATCCCTTGAGTCTGTACACATTCTCTATCCACCATCCTTTTTTGGACTTAGCACTATTGGAACAACGCATGGACTCAAGCTTTCTCGCACCAACCCTTTGTCCACCAAATCTTGGACTTGTTTCTTGACCTCTTCATTTTCCTACGGCGTCAATCTATATGCTGTTTTGTTTGGTAAACTTGCTTGAGGTATAAGGTCAATGTGATGGCTTATAATCCTGATGGGTGGCAACGAACAAGGTAAATTGTCCACCACGATATCAACGAAATTCTCCAGCAGTTCTTGAATTTCCTCCAGTAGATTATCTATCTTGGTACTTGTCAAAATGATTTCGGGTTTTCTCACTACAACAAACTGCATGTATTCTTCTTTCTTGACTTCGTCAAGAAGTTCCTTCCCACTCATGAGAAGTATAGTATTGCTTGTTTCTGATTTCACCTTTTTACCTTCAATTGGCAGCAACATATGCGTCCTACCATTCTTATCTAAGGTGTATGTGTTACTTCTCCCATCATGAACAACATTTATGTCATATTTCCATGGTCTACCAAACAAAAGATGACAAACATCCATGGGAATAACATCACATAAGATTTCATCTTTGTAACCCCCTATCTTAAATTCAACTAAACATTGTTTAGTGACTGTTACCTGATGTCCTTTTTGCAACCACAAGACTCTGTATGGGCTCGGATGTGAAACTATATCCAATTCTAGCTTCTCCACCATTTCTATGGATAGTAGATTATCTGTACTTCCACTATCCACAATTACCTTGCATACCCTATCCTTGGTCTTGCAAGCAGTTCTAAATAAACTGTTTCTTTCGACTGGATCCTCTATCTCCTTCTCCGGCTTTAAGAGAATTTTCCTCATCATTAAGGATCTTCCACCTTCTGCATCTTCTGCCTCAACATTTCACCTTTGCACTTATGAAATGTGAGCTTCACTTCCTCCATCTCTTTTTCTATCAGGACATTCATAAGATTTGTGTCCGATTTTCCCATAAAAAAAACACTTTATCTCACCATCTCTGCCTCTTCCTCTTCCTCTGGCTCGCAGAAAAGTATTTCTGTCGACAGATTGCCTTCCCTATGAACTTCCTCCTCTTTCTGGGTGAGTATGAGGTTTCTTTTCTTCCTCCTTAGGCTTCTGTACCCTGTCTTGGGCAATTTCTTTGCCTCTGTTCTCACTTCTACCTCTGCCTCTTTGACTTTGTTTTCGGGCCAATTTCTCTTTAGCCTTCAGAGCAATCTGATAATTATCTTCCAAATTTCTAATCCTCATCATGTTCATCTCATCCTGAATGTCACATCTTAGACCATTCACGTATCTGGTGACCATTTCATCATCATTTTCAGGATGGACAGCTATGATGTTAAGTTGATAAAATTCTTAAGTGTATTCTTTCACTGTCATTCCCTTCTGTCTCAAATTTTGCATTCTTCGAAACAGATTAATTTGGTAATCCCTGGGTATAAACTTGTCTTTCATATTTGCAACTATTTTATCCCAACATTTTATTATTTTCTTGCCTTTGCAACGCCTGTCAGCCTGTAATTCGTCCCACCAGAGTGCTGCATTCCCTTTAAGTCTAGTGACAACATGTTTGACTTTCTTATCTTCCTCGACATCCTCATAGTCAAATTATTTGTCGAGAGCTCTAAACCAATCTAGTAGCTCCTCAACATCTAAGTTTCCTTCATACATCAGAATTTCCATCTTTTCCCTGGCACCTATTCTCGCAACAGCTCTGAGTAGACGTTCTTCTGCAACATCTTCGACTGCAATTTCTTCTTCAGCTCCGGCCTCATTTTCTCTTTCAGCCTCACTGACATATCCAACATCAACTTTCCATCTCTGTGTTGTATCCATAGCATCTAATCGAGCACAAAGTTCTCTCATTTCCCTTTCCACATATGGATCGGGCATTGGTCTATCTTGACGTCTTCTAGGTGGCATTGTTTCAATCTATTCCACACAGAATTCGAAACACAAATTTCCTTCTGTCCTATCCTCCTTTCAGAAAAAAAATATTGTAGGCTCTGATACCACGTGACACAACACCCCCTACCTTAGCAGGTTCTCCATGACCTCCTGGTCTAAGGATCATTCTTATTCTTCCCTTTGAGTCTGATTGACTCTTTGATTCCCCGCAGGAATCTTCAACACACAAGTGTTTATCCATAGGTCCTTCTTAGGAGCTACGCCTGTGCAAACAAGAACTAAGCACCAACTCTCATCCACATGACTAGATGACGTGACCACACTCTTCACCTGAATGGTATATTGGGTTTCACGACTTCACGACCCTAGTATGAGTCCCTTTGACTCCTCCCTTGACTTTATTTGATGTGACCTCTGTCTAAAACCTGGGACCCAAATATTCCAGTACTTCAGAATTTCGCTTATCGATGATTTGCAATGCAACACCACCCTCCACCGATAGCCGAAATCATGATGAATCCTCATCACGATCAATGACTCTGATCTTCCCGTGATCTAATGGTCCTTCTTCTATCGGGACTTCACAGATCGAGAGTTTTCAACTCTCGACTCCGGGTCACAACGTCCTCCACACCCCGAATTCTGAGACGCTGAATTCAAACACGAGATCAACGACCCTCATTGATCTGGATCCAACGACCACTATCCCTCCCGAGCTTACGAGTGATGAAAGACTCCTCGCTTTAATCTCCCCGTTGGTCTGCAAGATCCAACGACCATGGAACTTCGACGATTCTCCCTCTGAGAATTTCGACCATTCATTCAGACTCCTCAAAGACTTCTGTTCAATTATCTTGGTCTCTTCTTCTTCTGATTCAACTTCTGCGAGGTAATTTCAGACCTCTTCCTTCCTTTTAATTCTCTTAATCCCTTATCCTTACTGAGCTTGAACTTTTCTACGGATTCAAAGCTTCAAAAGGACTCTTGCATGCACTCCTTGCGACATCCAAAATAACCTCTGGTTATTCACCACCTCCAACTCTTTGCACTTTCCTGCAACAACAATTCTTCGACCTTCCTCCTTCATTGGTAAAGTCTAAGAATATCTCTTGCCTATGCACCCTTTTCACGGATCTTGTGCTACACCTACACTCTTCCTAGTATAAGAACACCGGTATCCCTCCTGAGATTTTCTGAGATAAAACTCAGAACTTCGTCAATGCACTCCTTGCAGACTCTCGTTGCACTCCTTGCAGGATTTCTCAGGAAGAGAAACAATTGAAACTTATACTTCTCTTCTCACATATTTCATACATTCAATCATGAAATCACAAGCATATACGCACATAGCATTGAAAATACATGCATGACAGAGAACATAAGCAAACTGTAAACATACCATTTAAATATGTAAATGGAATGCATAAAAGCACCATGAGATTGGATCAAAGCTTCTTTATATTAATCCAAGTGCATCTGTACATGGGTTCAATAGCAACAACTATCTGCTTATAAGATTTGTACAGTCTCTGTTCTTCTTCTCTCCTATTCTCTTGCTCTACAACTTACAATTGAGAATAACTGATTACAATACAATACCTATGAGGGAGCTTTCTAGAGTTTTCCCTCTTACAGCTCTAGCTATCTAATCGAAATTAAAAGCTATCTACTTTACATTCATTATAATTAAATGCCTCCATATCCGACATATGAGAGCAACGCTCAAGATCTGTTTACAATATCCAAACATAAATGAAAATACATATTTTCAGATATTACATTAATGTTCCTTTGAAATTCAAAACGTTCTCAAAACGTGTGCTGGTGCAATTCCAACTGTCTTTCACCTTTGCTCTTGGTTTGTTGGCTCGCTTACGATGCTCCTGCATCAAGGATCTAGTGGAGTGCACGCAGATCTCCTGTCCTCTGCAGAGTAAGATATCGTGGCTCTGTGCCTGTAGAAGATTGACAGAAAGAGATAAAGAAGAAGAGTTGGTGGACGTATCCCCAGGGTGGGGGTGAACCACGTATATCCCGTGTTGTGGTTGCTTTGTGTTTTATGGTTGTTCTCTTGTTTATGTGGTTAAATTCTTAGTGCATTGATGTATGATTAGAAGAATATAATATGGTAGCTTAGTGCCGAATAATGTGAATGAATGCTAGATCTGATCTATGTTGGTATACTTAGTGCTTGAATCTATTGGATATGTGTGAATACCGTGCTGATCTATTGTTAGGGTTTAGTTGCGCTTTAAGCTAAAACTAAATATTAATGAATTATAACTACTAAGTGCTATGTTAAGGTGTTACACTCATAGATCTGTGTCCCAACTAAGGTTATATGCATCTAAGTCCTGCAACCACCCTTGCCTCTACCTCGAGTGAGACTTCATTTTCTTCGCAAGTGTTGCCGAAAGGGCTGGTAGTTAGGGTTTTTTTGGTGCACTGTTGTAAGCATTGAACCCTGGGTCTGCCCCCATCCCAACACCGCTAAACATAGTCCTCTATTTTTTTTGCAGAATTTGTTTTCTTTACACCCATAAAATGTGCATACTTGGTAATTCAGTCAACTACTACAAGGATTTTATCTTTACCTTCCTACACGTGTAAGGTTTCAATGAAATCCATTGAAATTTCTTCCAGTTTCTTATTAGGGATGTGTAAAGGATGGAGTAATATAGGGGTCATGACACTTTCACTTTTGTTTGTTTGGAAACGGTCACATTATACTACATAATTACAAATATTATTATTCATCCCATTCCAAAAGAATGACTGACGTGAATTATAGTAGGTTTTGAAAAAACCTACTTGGTTTGCTTCCGCAGAGTCATGTGACTCTTATAGAACCTTGGATTTAAATCTTAAATTAGCATTTAGATAGATTCTTCCTTTATACCATAATATTCCATTCCTCCATTCAAACTTGGGACGTTGACTCCAGTTATTAATTCATGAACAAGTCTCCATATTCTTGGTGTATTCACTTCGAATTTAATCCAACCATTCAGGAATTACTACCGATATTGAAAAACTTGTATTTCTTCATCCCTTCATGACATGGCATCAACCACTATATTATCCTTCCCCTTTTTATGTATGATTTCCATATTGAATGTGGCAATTTTATCTATCCATTTCTATTGTTCGGTTGTCAATGTTTTTTGTTGTAGTGGATGTGGAATACTATTATGATCTATATGTATTAAGAACTTGCTTCCTAGAAAATATTGTCACCATTTTTCTAATGCATGTATGATGTCAAGCATTTCCTTGTCGTATGTGGATTGTAGGCACTCTATTTTGTTTAGTTTCATGATCTCAAATGTTATTGTATGTCCTTATTGCATCAACACCATTCCTATTTCAAAACACGAGGCATTACATTCAACTACAAATGGTTTTGTAAAATTAGGTGTTGCTAGTATTGTTACTAAGGACAAGATTTTTTTCACAGCTTCAAAACATATTCTTGCTTCTTCACTCCAAAGAAGTGAATTTTTCTTTAGGAGGTTTGTTAGTGTAGCAATTATTTGAGCATAGTTTTTGATGAATAGATGATCGTATCTAGTCAACCCCTAAAATCCTTTTAGCTTAGATATACTTTTTTGCTTCATCAATTCAATGATTTCCTTGATTTTCTTGCAGTCTACCTTGAGCCATTCTTTTGATATAATGTGACCGAGATACTCCACTTCATCTTTCCCAAATGTACACTTTGATCTTTTTGCATAGAATTGGTTTTCCTCCAAGAAAAAGAGTACTTGTTCTAAGTGCTTCAAATGTTCTGTTCATGTCTTACTGTAAATAAGGACATCATCAAAGTAGACTAGCACAAATTTCCTTAAGTATGGATGGAATAATTCATTCATCGTTGTTGATGCAGGAGCATCAACTGAAATCTTGAATTTTGACCCTAGGAGGGTCAAACAATTTACTAAAGGGGGCTGGTTCCCTTAATTTTAAATTTTCATTGTAACAAATAGGTCCAGAGACCTCTAGAATATTTTTAGATTGAATTTGTTGTATTAGGTGTAGTTATGTTGCTGATTTTTAGAACATAGCGAGTAATTTAATGGTTTGTTGAGATTTGGCCAGTGTGTGGTTGTTAGATTTGTATGAGGGATCATTCGAGCTATATCATTGTGTAATTTTTGAGGTTGTAGAGGTTGGAGAGTGTGAGGTTGTGTGTGTATTGATTTCAGAGAACTCTAGGACAATTCATCCTGAGTTCTGGAATTGAATTAGTAAATTCAGGGGTTGAGTTCATCTATAGTGTTATGTGTCTCTTAGTTCAATTCTGATTTCGATCCCCTTCTCCGACAATCAATTGAAGGAATATGTAAGTGAGATTTTCCATTTGATAGTGAGATTGCATAGTAACTTGTATGTTACAGGTTCGATAATCCTCGGCCGTTAGATATGGAGAAAAGGTGTTTTGGTCATTATATAATATTGTATAGAGGATTTAATATCGACCGTTATATCCAAACTAGAGGAGAAATTAGAACGTCAGATCGTGATACAACATGTGCAGAAAAATTATTGAGGTTGATCTATGATCGTTGATCATATTTAGATCAATGATCCTCATTCTTCATTGACTGGGTGGACGAATCGAAACTAGCGCCATTGATCATGATCAAGATAAGATCCAACAACAGAGATCCATAGTGCAAGTTGAAGTTGCTTGATGTTAGGTTCCTAACCCACACATAGGTAGAACAATATATTCAGATGTAATAAATGTAAGGTAGCTAGAGAGGTAGTGTGGGGGCCCAGAGGGCCCATAGTGATAATAGTGGAGGTCATTCAATGTAAGGTGGACTAGGTCCACTATATTATTAAATAAGGCCCACTATGGTAGTTAGATACCATAAATGGGTAATTAGATATAATAAATGTAGAGGACTTCTTAGAAAGTTCTATTTCCAGAAGATTTATCCTCTAGAATAATTCTTAGATTGATGGTAGCACTATATAAAGGGTTCAAAAAATGTAAATGTGATGGTAGCACTATATAAAGGGGTTCAAGCAATGTAATGAGACATGAAGAGAAGTATTGTATTTGGAGCGGTAGCTCAATAAGAGGATGCCCCCTCGAAGAGGCAAGTGAACAGGAGATGATCCCTTCCATAACAAGATCCATTGTATGGTGTTGCCCTACCCTAAGGGTTTGATAGTAATAAAGAAGATTTTGCATATTGTTCTTGTGTATCTATTGTGATATTTTGTATTCAGGTATTTGGTTCCTAACAATAAAGGTCAATATTAATAAGGCCTTGCAATAAAATAGAATAAGTCAAATGTAATAAGACCTAATAGAAGCTTCCGCTTCTAGAAGGATATTCCTCTAGATGCTTATTTTGATAGACATATTTAGTATAAATAGGAGTCGAGGGTATGAGAAACCTAGCTTGGAGATTATTGTAATAAAACTCTGCTCGACTGGAGGTTGCCCCCTCGAAGAGGCCCATGAACATTTCTCTCAGAATCAAAGTGCTATTTTTGTTGTTACTCTTATATCATTTCAGTGTTATTGTGGTGATTATTTTGGTTATATTGCTGTTATTTTGCCATTTCTAGCATATTATTTCTATTCTGCATACTTTTTATATCTGGTATATTACAAGTGGTATCAGAGCACTTTCCTTGGCAGAAATTGTCGGTAATTTTTTTTCCAAGATAGAGACGTATTCTGACGTCTTTAAGCCATAAAGATATGTTGTTACATGCATAAACCTGCAGTTGAGGGATTCATACACACAGGAAATACAAGTGGTTCTTAAGCGCACATATGTTGTCCACCCTTGTAACCTCTGTTGGTACCCCTTCGAGTGGTAGCGCATCAGACAACACCTGTGTACGGATCGACCTAGATTTCCTGAAGCCCTCTTTAGATAAACCGATCGGTTTTCTGACTTCTATAGTGCCACCGAGAACAACACTCAGGAAGATACTCTCTAGTACCTGGGTAGTCAGGTAGTACGGCTAAGGGTACCGTCTATCATCCTTAGTTAGTGCACTGAGATATTGGGCCGAGTACTACTGTTGGACCCCGCACGTATATTAGAGAGCTATAGCACAGGGAAAGCTCTTGTCTGTAGAACCCTTGAATACCTAACCCTTGGGGATTGACGTAGACCTATCGATCCTCGGGCCGATATCCGTTCACAGGATCGTTCTTTATCTCCCCTGAGCCAGATCAACTCTTTCGATTCCTCTCTGGAATCTCAATTTCAATCGATCCACAGATCCTTTTCACACCTCGCGAGTTCACGAGTCGTGACTCCTGACTCTTCCTCTCCAATCTCCCGATACCTGAGATTGTGAAATGGGTATAGCTCTTCCTCTGTCAGTGCCTTCCTCACACGACCTCCAGCTAGGCTAAGCACTAGCACCTTTCGCTATTCACTGCTTTGCAGGTTCGAGTGTCCAACCTTGGCAGTTTTCTTTCACGAACCCCCGAGAGGCGATGTTGACTTTTCTCCTCTCGTTCTCGCTACTCGTGACTTCATGATTCGAAGGGTCGAGCTCACGTACTCTTATCTCTTGAAATCCCAAGATGTGAGAGGTCAATGGGTGTTGACTTCTTCACTAGGTGACGTGTGTCTTCCTGTCTATTTTCCTGGGCCCACCTTGTGGTTCGACCACGTGTCTCTTATTCCCAACTTCGACACTTCGTGACTTCGCTTCCCGAAGTGCTACCTCCTTTGTATCCCGACACCCGAAGTGTCGAGATATCGAACTCCTTGCTACCCATTATCGCAACTCGTGACTTTAAGACTTTCAGGACAATAGTCTCGACTTCTTATCCACCCATATGCCGAAATGCCAAAATTCCGACATGTTGTTAACGCGGGTCCCACAACAAAACTTTCCACCTTTTTGGAGTTCTCAGACTTCGTGACTTCACGAATCCTGATGCTAAGCCTTCAACTCTTCAACCCACGAAACCCTGAAATGAGATTACGTGAGTGATCCAACTACCCCTGTTGGCTTCAAATCCTACGGCTGTCCTAGCTCCTCGCGATTTCACCACTCGCGACTTAGAGCACCAAATCTTTGGGCTCTCACCCTGTGAACCTCTGAGTTTGCGAGATCCCTAGATCTTTGCCACCTGTCCTCCTTCGATGGATGTCTGCGATTTTCTCATGAATTCGCCACTCGTGAAGTTGAATGACTTCCCTTTCTGACCTCCGATGCCCGAATCCCCGATATGGGTGATCTCGTGACACGTGTCCTCCTTCTGATCGACGACTCAGATTCTTTCGTGGTTTCGTGACTTCAGCTTTCACAACCTCACAAATCTTGATGCAAAGGTTTTAAACCGCAACTCCCCTGCTCCTCTGCACGATCCGACGGCTCTCGAGACTTCACGAATTCTCCATGGAGAATTTCGACCATCCAATTCCTCCTTAACAACTCCTGCGAAATGAACAAGTATGCTTTCCCGAAACTTGTCCACCAACAAACAATGTCGCTGCGCCTTCTTACAACTCTTCAAGGCACTAGCCCTCTTGAGCTTTCTCCATAACTCGAGTCTTCAAGAAGACTCCTGCATGCACTCCTTGCGACAATTCTTCAAATACTTCCAAGTATTTGAACCTCTTCGACTTTGTGCACTCCCTGCAACAACAGTCTTTCAACAGTTTCGCTCAGGTTGCAAACACTGAGACTTCACTCGGCCTGCGCACTCCTTGCATGACTCTTGTGCTTAACTTGCACTTCTGCGAGAATGAGAACAAGGTTATCCCTCCTGTTCTTGCAGAGATGAACTCTGACTTCTGTCAACGCACACCTTGTGGAAAATTTCACTGCACTCCTTGCAGGAAATCTCTTGCTCAGATAGAGAAATAATTGAAACTCATTCCTTACTCTCCCTCTCTTCAGATTTCATACATTTAACATGAAATCATACATTCACACATCAAATCAAATGCATAACAGAGAGTAAACAAACATATCTCAATCAACATGTACAACACATAAAGCAATTGGACACCATGAGTCTAAACTAAAGATCTTTGTATTAATCTAGAACTTCTGTACATGGGTTTTTACTTTACACAACTCTCTGCTTCAGCTCTCCTATGCTCTCTTGATTGATTATGCTGCTAATGTTACAATGATACAAGTGAGGGTGTCTATATTCATTTTCCCTCCAGCTCCTAAAACTGTGTAATCTAAGAATTCAAAGCTACCTACTTACATTTACTAGCATAAATGCCTCTTAGTCCTTCAGACGAGAGCGGGACGCTCAAGGTTTGATTACAATCTACGAGTACACCCTTTATTAATTGTTTCATTTACATTTGGCGTATCGAACTTCAAAACATTTAAACCAATTCATCATGTGCCAAATGCGTTGGCGCTTTCCCCATGCTTGCTTGTTGTTGGTGATGCTCCTGCATCAGGGATAGAAACATAAAAAAAATTAAAAGAGACAAGATCTATTGCTGTGCAACTATGTTCAGGTTGCCAAGTAAATACAAATTTATTTCTGGTTAAGCATTTGGGCATTCCCTCTTTGCAGTATTCTTTAGACCGGAGTATAACTTTGCAGGTGTTAAAAAAAAAAAAACAAGTCTGGAAAATTTTTCACCATTATTTGAGACCTATTCCATTGGATTCATCTCTTCGCTCGTATCAAATTCATACATATCATTTTTCGGAAATTTTTTTGACCCCGCCTGCCCCTTTTCAGTTCCCCCATCCTCATGGCCCATACCTGTAGCCAAGACTTGGAAGCTCGCTTCAACACCTTGCAATCTAGTCTCATCGAGACCCAACAAGAAGTGAAATGCCTCAGTGCCAATGTTGTCGCCATCAATACAACCATGCGGTCCTCAATGGAGGAAATCAAACAAGACCTCACCACCCATCTTGAATTTGTATTTTTGACGCTTTGCACCAAATTTCATATCCCTACAGATAACCCTTACTCTTCCTCACCTCCACATAGTGAAGGTGAACATTCCTCTCATTCCCATAACTTTCAGAACTATCACTTTCAACGTGATCTATGCCTTCCGCGGGTGGATGTGACCAAATTTGATGGCTTGGACCCCACTGGTTGGGTAACCCAAATGGAACATTATTTCTCTTTATACGAAATTACAAATGACTTGGCCAAACTTCGGTACAGTGTTATCCATCTAGATCAAGAACGTTGGCAATGGTGGAAATGGAGAAAAACTTCTCGTCAAGGGTATATTTCTTGGACACACTTTGTGGCAGATCTGTATGAACGCTTTGAAACTGACACCAACCATTTGGGTCGTTTGACAAAGTTGAAACAATCAGGAACAGTGGAAGACTTTATAGCTGCCTTTGAGCATCTGGCTTTTTGGATAGAGGGTATGTTTGATGCCTTTTTTCGAGAATGTTTTATCAGTGGCCTCAAGGATGAGATTCGGGCCCATGTCCTCATGGATCGGCCTCAGATTTGGGTGGAGGATACTAAAAGAGCTAAAGAAGCACAAAAAATTGTATCTTCTCAAAACCGGAAACCCTCCTTTATCCCTCGCCCTAAACCAGTAAATCCCACAACTCCCTCCACTCCACTAAAGATCCAAAAATTGACCAGGGCTGAAATGGATGAACTCCAACTCAAAGGCCTTTGTTATAATTGTGATGACAAATATTTCCCGGGCCACAAGTGTAAGGAATAAAAGCTGTTTATGGCCATCTCCGAGAATATTTTAGAAGAGGATATTGAAACTCCCCTTGTGTCTGAGTCACCTGAAACCCCCAACATAACCCCTCCATCAGACCCTCCCGAAGTAGAACCAGTCATTTCCCTCAATTCTCTCACTGACGTCTCCACTCCCCAAACCCTCAAGCTAATAGGTTACATGAAGCATTGGAAGGTCATCATTTTGGTTGATAGTGGAAGCACCCATAATTTTATTCATCGCCGCATTGCCCAAGAAACTCATTGCTACATCCATGCCGTCAATAATTTCCAAATCATGATTGCCAATGGTGGCTCCATGAAATGCGGAGGGCGTTGTGAAAATGTGCGTCTCCAAAGCGGTGACTACCACCTGAAATATCATATGTTTGCTATCGATATGGGCAGTTGTGACATTGTGTTGGGTGCAGACTGGCTAAGGACTTTGGATCCCATTCTCATGGATTTTAAGGAATTAACCATGCAATTTGACCAGGAGGGCCACCAATATAAGTTCCAAGGCATCACCGCCGACTCACCTGAGATCATTAGTTCCCATCGCATGGAAAAGCTTCTCAAAAAGGGTCATTCTGGTGTTATTGCTCAACTCCATGCCATACAAGAAACATAAAAACCCTTGATGCCACAAGACCTCCAAGCCATCCTTTCTAAACATCAAGTGGCATTTTCCACTCCCCAGGGACTCCCTCCTTCACGTGGTGTTCATGATCATTCCATTCCCCTTGTTCTTGAAAGTGACGCAGACCGCTCCAGCCACCCAGCAGGCACGTCCTCTCTCACAGGATATTCTTCTTCTCGGCCTGAAGAACTCAAAGGTTCTTCTATTTCCCTATCGGGAAATCTACACCCACAATAATCTTCTGCGAGATCTCCCCTTTTCAGCTGGGAGATCAACTAAATCTCGCTATCTCGCGAGTTCGGGACTTAAAGCCTCCAATTCTTCCTTTCGAATCTTGCGATACCCGATCTGGTGATCCGGGTATAGCTCCTTCCACATGCAACCATGGTTTAGGCTTAATGTTAGCACCTCTCACGGTTTCGCGACCTCGCCGGTCGAACTGTTGAGTTTTTACACTTCTATCCCGCGAGTTCCCGAGATACGAGGTCCCACCTTATACTCTGCCACGCATCCACAAGAATTTTGGCTCCTCGGTGCTCCGTGACTCAGCTTCCACATGAAGCTCGGCTCCTCGGCACTTCGCGACTCATGAATTCTTTGTGCCACCTGTATTCCACTCACGCTCCGCTATGGCGCACACTACTCCAGCTGTCGAGATATTGCCTTCTCACAACCTCGCGATCCCTGCGATTGAATTCTCAAACCTTTTCTTGTGAGGTCCCGAGACACGATCCCTCATGCAGATCCAACGGTCCCCTTGTGTTCCGGATCCAATGGTTATCCTTCTCTCGCTTCCTCGCACCCTCGCGACTTTGAGTAGCCAATGTTTGGACTCTCAACCTGTGAACTCTCGAGTTTGTGAGATCCGTCGATCTCTCGCACCTATCCTCCTCAGATGAACAGCTACGATCCTCTCGCTACTTCGTCGCCTCGTGTCCTCGCACCTCGCGACTTTGTACACCCAATACTTGGGCCTTTATCCTGTGAACTCCTGAGTTCGTGAGATCTCTTGATCTCTGCCACCTGTCCCTCAGATTGACGGTTACAAATCCCTTGCCGCTTCGCGACCTCGCGTCTCGCGACTTTTAATGTCAAACACTTGTGCGTTCACCCTACGAGCTCCCGAGCTCGTGAGATCTCTTGATCTCTGACACACGTCCCCTTCTATGGATGGTCCCGATCCTCTCGTCACTTCGCCGCTTCGTGACCTCGCGACTTCGTGACTTTGGACACCCAATATTTGGACCTTCACTTGGCGAGCTCCGAGTTCACGAGATCACCGATCTCTGCCACTTGTCCTCCTTAGATGGACGGTTCCAAATATCTCACCACTTCAAACCCTTCAGGATCTCCTTGCCATAACCTCCTTGCACCTCTGCAATATCTGACGATCTTCGGAACATCGTGAAATCTCCTCAGAGAATTTCAACCGTCCGTTCTTCCTTGGTTAATCCACGAAATGGAAAATAGTATTTTTCCGCGAGATTCTTTCGCCGCTTCGCCAACCTGCAACGTTTCTTTCCCCCGAATTCAATTCACACTTATCTACGCTGATCTCCAGAGACTCAGAGGCCTATCCCTCCTGATATTTGATAAGTTACTTCAACCTCAACGAGGTTCTCTGCACGCACTCCTTGTGGCAATCCTGCAAACACTTCAGCTGTTCGAGCTTCCTTTGACTCTGCGTATGCCCATAGCAGCAATCCTTCAATACTTCTACTTAGTTTCATGACTGAGACTTTCTCCCTTAGCCTGTGCACTCCTTGCACGGCTTCAACAACCCAAGTTCACTTCTGGGTGTTTTGAGAACAAGAGTTTAACTCCCGAGCCTTCTGTCAACGCACTCCTTGCGGACGAACTCAACTGCACTCCTTGCAGGAATCCTTGCTCAAAGAGAAACAATTGTAACTCACCTCTCTTCCTCTCAGATTTCAATCTCGACACATGAAATCATACATACAACATGATAACAAATGCATGACAGGAGTAATAGAGCATTCAATACACATACACAGAGAATAACATAACAACCATGAATCAGAATCAACTTCTTCTATTAATTCCAGATCTGTACATGGGTGTTCTTCTACAACTCTTTGCTATTCTCCTATGCTCTAGAATCTTCTTTCACCTGTTGCTAATCTGAACCGATCTCTTACAATAATACAATGAGGGTGTCTATATCCCGGTTTTCCCTCTTTCTTCTAGAATTGTCTAATCTAATAATTCAATTCTATCTACCTGCAACTACTACTATAAATGCCTCTGTCTATCTCAGACGAGAGCATATGGCTCGAGGTCTGATTACATTTCTCCCAAGGTGCCTAAATTAAATGATCTCATTTATATTCAGCGCATCAACTTCAAGGGAAAATTTAAAATTCAAAAACTTGCACTGGACGTCTTCCAGCTGTCTTCTGCTTCCACGTTGGTTTTGCTTGTCGTGAGGGATGCTCCTACATCATACTCCCTCTCTTGAAAATTTTCATGGGCTCCTGTCCATGAGCTCCTGCACAGTATGTCTATGCTTCTGTATCTCTGCTTCAGTCTCCCAACTGGCATCTTCAATTGGATGACCCTTCCACTTAACCAAATATTCAAAATATTCTTTCTTCCTGGTTTTCTTACCCACTCGTTTGTTTAGTATCTGCTCTATCTGTGGCTTCTCTGTAACTGGCATCTGCTTCTGCCACTGGATCTCTGGTTGATCATCATTTTCTTCTCCTACTTCATCAGCTTTATATGGATATAAATTCGAAACATTGAATATCGGAGATATTCCAATGCCTTCTGGTAACTCGATCTCATAAGCATTCTCTCCCATCTTTTTCAAGACCTTGCATGGTCCGAATTTCTTCATCTTCAGCTTGTTGTACGTTCCTCTCAGGAACCTTTACTTTCTCAAATGTGCCAGAACCAGATCACCAACTTCAAACTGAAGTTGTCTTCTATGCTGATCTGCTCTGCGCTTGTACTCCTGACTTGACTTCAATAGTCGCTCCTTCACCTGGCTGTGAAGTTCCTTCATTGCTTCAACGAATTCTCCTGTGCTAGCACTGCTAGTCGCAATCTGTTCTGAATCCCTCAATTCAGAAACTCCTCTCGGCTGCATTCCATACACAATTTGAAATGGACTTTTTCCTGTGCTGCTATTCACTGAGTCATTGTAAGCAAAATCTGCCCGTGGCAATATATTGTCCCAACTGCTGTGGTGCTCTGTCACCAAGCTCCTTAATAAGTCTCCCAGACTTCTGTTGACCACTTTTGTTTGTCCATCCGTCTAGGGATGATAAGAAGAACTAAGCATCAAATTAGTGCCCAGCTTCTTCCACAATGTTCTCCAGAAATGCCCTATGAATTTTGTGTCCCTGTCCGAGACTATGCTTTTCAGCAATCCATGGAGTCGAACAATCTCTTTGAAAAATAAATTTG
Organism: Picea sitchensis; assembly: GCA_010110895.2. Taxonomy (NCBI): domain Eukaryota; kingdom Viridiplantae; phylum Streptophyta; class Pinopsida; order Pinales; family Pinaceae; genus Picea; species Picea sitchensis. The sequence continues at coordinate 43,888 of SNQJ01S0015389.1, forward strand.
CGATGTGGATCGCATCGTTGGTCTTCTGGCATGGAATGAAGTGTGCCATTTTAGAAAACCTGTCAACTACCACAAATATGGAATCAACGCCTCTTTGTGTCCTCGACAATCCCAATAGAAAATCCATGCTAATTTCATCCCACAACTTCTCTGGTATGGGCAATGGCTGATAAAATCCTGCATTTTGCTTCCTTCCTTTTGAATGCTGGCAAATCCTGCATCTATCCACAAACTTCTTGACTTCTGACCGCATCCCTGGCCAAAAGTATGACTCGCTCAGCTTTGCAAATGTCTTATCATGGCCAAAGTGTCCTGCCAATCCTCCACTGTGTTTTTCTCTCAACAAGTTCTCCCTCATGGAGAAATTTGGAATACATAGTTGATTGCCTTTGAACAACAATCCATCCTAGATCACATACTCTATCCACTGACTTCTGTCTCTGAGAACTAGATTCTCAGCTGCTTCATAAGCTTCCTTAAAATCTGAATCATCTGCATACATGTCCTTAAGATCATCAAAGCCTAACGTCCTGACTTTGAACTCCTGCAATAGAAAACACTTCCTGCTCAAAGCATCAACAACTTTGTTAGCAGTACCAGAAATATGTTTTATCACAAAAGTGTAATTTTGCATGTATTCTACCCATTTAACATGCCTCTGATTCAACTTCTCCTGTTGAGTCACATACTGCAATGCATGGTTATCACTATATAAAACAAATTCCTTCGGAATCAAATAGTGTCTCCATTTCTTCAATGCCTATATGATGGCATAGAATTCTTTATCATACGTGGAGTACTTTTCTTTTGCCTCATTTAGCTTCTTGCTGAAATATGCAATCGACCTATCTTCCTAACTCAAGACCGCTCCTATGGCAAATCCGCTTGCATCACACTTCACCTGAAATGTCTTCTGAAAATATGGCAACACCAGAATTGGTTGCTCTGTAATCTTTCGTTTCAACAAATTGAAACTTTTCTCCGCCTCTTCAGTCCAGTGAAAAGATTTATGTCTTTTCTTGACTGTATCCATCATTGTTGCGCTAATTCCACTGAAATTCCTAATGAATTTTCGGTAGAAAATAGCCAGTCCATGGAAACTCCTCACCTCAAATATGTTCCTCGGTGATGGCCAATTCTTGATTACCTCCACCTTATCTGGATCCATCCTCAACTCATTTGCAGATATAACAAACCCCAAATAAATGAGTTCTGTTTTCATGAATGAGGACTTCTTCATGTTTATCAGCAACTTCTCTTGCTGTAATCTCTTCATCACAATAGCCAAATGCTTCAGATGTTCAGCCTTTGTCTTGCTGAAAACCAATATGTCATCCAGATATACGATGAAAAATTTCCCGATGAAATCCTTCAGGACTTCATTCATCAACCTCATAAAGGTACTTGGTGCATTCGTCAAGCCAAACGACATGACAAGCCATTCATACAAACCTTCGTTTTTCTTGAATGATGTTTTCCATTCATTGCCTTCCCTCATACGAATATGATGATATCCACTCTTCAAATCTATCTTTGATTTTTTTTTTGCCCCACTTAAGCAATCCATCAGATCATCCATTCTTGGAAATGGGAATCTATACCTGATAGTTATCTTGTTGATGGCTCTTGAATCAATGCACATCCTCCAGCCTCCATCTTTCTTCAGACTGAGTACTGTTGGAACAACACATGGACTCAAACTTTCCCTAACCAAACCTTTGTCTAATAAATCCTGGACCTGTCTTTTAACTTCTTCATTCTCCTACGACGTCAATCTGTACGTGGCTTTGTTTGGAAAACTAGCTCCTGGTATGAGATCAATATGATGACTCACACTCCTCATCGGTGGCAATGAATGAGGTCATTCATCCACCACAATATCAGCGAACTCTTCCAGCAGTTCCTGAACTTCTTCTGGCAAATCATCCACTCTTGTGCTAGTCNCAATTGGACACAACATATGAGTCCTCCCATTCTTCTCCAGGGTATATGTATTCATTCTTCCATCATGAATTACATTCCTATCATATTTCCATGGTCTACCCAACAATAAATGACAAACATCCATAGGAATAACATCACATAAAATTCTATCATTGTATCCTCCTATCTTTATGTCAACTAAGCATTGTTTAGTGACATTTACCTGATGTCCCTTCTATAGCCATGAAACTTTGTATGGATTCAAGTGATCAATTGTCTCCAGCTCCAACTTTTCTACCATCTCGGTTGAAATGAGATTGTCGGTGCTTCCACTATCCATAATGACTTTGCACACTCTATCCTTGGTCTTGCAAGCAATCCTAAAAAGACTGTTCCTCTGTGCTGGGTTCTCCATCTCCTTCTTCGGCGTCAAAAGGAATTTTCGCATCACCAACGATCTTCCACCTTCAGCGTACTCTGTCTCAACATCTAGCCTCTGTGCCTCGACGATGTGAGTCTCTCCAGTTTCTTTCTTTTTCTCTGGACACTCAAATGACCTGTGCCCATTCTTTCCACACGTGAAGCATGTGATTACTCCACCTCTTCCTCTTCCTCTACCTTTGGTTCGAGGAAACCTATCATTATCCGCATATCCTCCTCTTTGTTCAAATTGCTGTCCTCGCTGCTCAACATATGGCCTTCTCTGTGAGGTTCCACCTCTTTCAACCTTTTCCTGAGGTTTCTTCCAGTCTTCCTTGGGATTCTGGTATTTATCTTGGGCAACCGATTTACCTTTGGGATGACTTCTGCCTCGGCCCCTTTGACTTTGTTTACGACTCAGCTTCTCCTCAGCTTTCAGAGCCAATTGGTAAGCATCCTCCACCATTCGGATGGTTGCCAAATTTAGTTCATCCTGAATCTCATACCTCAGGCCATTCATATACCTGGCCACCTTTTCGTCATTGCTTTCGCGATGACCTGCTCTGATATTCAACNACCACAAGGCTGCATGTCCTTTTAATCTTGTGACGGCATGTCTGACCTTCTTATCATCTTTGATATCTTCATAATCAAAGTAAGTGTCAAGAGCTCTAATCCAGTCTAGCATCTCTTCTGCATCCAGACTCCCTTCATAAGCTGGAATGTCCATTTTTGTTTTCGAACTCATCCGAGTGATAGCCTTAATTAAACGTTCACTGGCTGCATCTTCTGCTGGGATTTATTCTCCTTCACGTCTAGCATCACCTTCATCCTCGGATTCACTGATATCTTCTGCATTAACATTTCGCCTTTGTGTTATCTCCATGTCCTTCACTATGGCACGAAGATTTCGCACTTCTCTCTCCATGTCTGGATTCTGTACTTGCCTACCTCTCTCTCTGGACAATTCCCTTTCCTCCTCTGGATCAGGTGATTGTCTACCTCTTCTCCTTGGTGGCATGGTGTATTCTCCTTTTCCTCTGCTACAGAAAGCAAAGAAACTTTTCTATGCTCTGATACCACTTGACGTGCATATCAGAGTGCTCTCTTCCTCCTGCCTCTCTTGCCTGAAATATATAGACAAGTAACCTCGCTCTGATACCACTTGACGCAGACCGCTCCAGCCACCCAGCAGGCACATCCGCTCTCACAGGATCTTCTTCTTCTCGGCCCGAAGAACTCAAAGGTTCTTCTATTTCCCTATCGGGAAATCTACACCCACAGTAATCTTCTGCGAGATCTCCCCTTTTCAGCCGTAAGATCAACTAAATCTCGCTATCTCACGAGTTCGAGACTTAAAGCCTCCAATTCTTCCTTTTGGATCTTGCGATACCTGATCTGGCGATCCGGGTATAGCTCCTTCCACATGAAACCATGGTCTAGGCTTAATGTTAGCGCCTCTTGCGGTTTCGCGACCTCGCCGGTCAAACCGTTGAGTTTTTACACTCCTATCTCACGAGTTCCCGAGATACGAGGTCCCACCTTATACTCTACCACGCGTCCACAAGAATCTCGGCTCCTCGGCGCTCCGCGAATTGGCTTCCACACGAAGCTCGGCTCCTCGGCACTTCGCGACTCGCGAATTCTTTGTGCCACCTGTATTCCACTCACGCTCCGCTATGGCCCACACTACTCCAGCTGTCGGGATATCGCCTTCTCGCAACCTCCCGATCCCTGTGCTCGAATTCTTGAACCTTTTCTTACGAGGTCCCGAGACACGATCCCTTGCGCAGATCCAACGATCCCCTTGTGTTCCGGATCCAACGGTTATCCTTCTCTCGCTTCCTCGCGCCCTCGCGACTTTGAGTAGCCAATGTTTGGACTCTCAACCTGCGAACTCCCGAGTTCGCGAGATCCGTCGATCTCTCACCACCTGTCCTCCTTAGATGAATGGCTACGATCCTCTCGCTACTTCATCACCTCACGTCCTCGCGCCTCACGACTTTGTACACCCAATACTTGGGCCTTTATCCTGCGAATTCCCGAGTTCACGAGATCTCTTGATCTCTGCCACCTGTCCCTCAGATGGACGGTTAAAAATCCCTCGCCGCTTCACGACCTCGCGTCTGACGACTTTTAACGTCAAACACTTGCGCGTTCACCCTGTGAGCTCCTGAGCTCGTGATATCTCTTGATCTCTGACACGCTTCCCCTTCTATGGACGGTCCCGATCCTCTCATCACTTCGCCGCTTTGTGACCTCACGACTTCGTGACTTTGGACACCTAATATTTGGACCTTCACTCGACGAGCTCCGAGTTCACGAGATCACCGATCTCTGCCACTTGTCCTCCTTAGATGGACGGTTCCAAATATCTCGCCACTTCAAACCCTTCGGGATCTCCTTGCCGTAACCTCCTTGCACCTCTGCAAGATTTGACGATATTTGAAACATCGTGAAATCTCCTCAGAGAATTTCAATCGTCCATTCTTCCTTGGTTAATCCACGAAATGGAAAAGAGTATTTTTCCGCGAGATTCTTTCGCCGCTTCGCCAACCTGCAATGTTTCTTTCCCCCGACTTCAAGTCACACTTATCTACACTGATCTCCAGAGACTTAGAGGCCTATCCCTCCTGAGCTTTGCTAAGTTACTTGAACCTCAACGAGGTTCTCTGCACGCATTCCTTGCGGCAAGCCTGCAAACACTTCAGCTGTTCGAGCTTCCTTTGACTCTGCGTATGCTCGTAGCATCAATCCTTCAATACTTCTGCTCAGTTTCACGACTGAGACTTTCTCCCTTAGCCTGTGCACTCCTTGCATGGCTTCAACAACCCACGTTCACTTCTGGGTGTTTTGAGAACAAGAGTTTAACTCCCGAGCCTTCTGTCAACGCACTCCTTGCGGATGACCTCAACTGCACTCCTTGCAGGAATCCTTGCTCAAAGAGAAACAATTGTAACTCACCTCTCTTCCTCTCAGATTTCAATCTCGACACATGAAATCATACATACAACATGATAACAAATGCATGACAGGAAGTAATAGAGCATTCAGTACACATACACAGAGAATAACATAACAACCATGAATCAGAATCAACTTCTTCTATTAATTCCAAATCTGTACATGGGTGTTCTTCTACAACTCTCTGCTATTCTCCTATGCTCTAGACTCTTCTTTCTCCTGTTGCTAATCTGAACTGATCTCTTACAATAATACAATGAGGGTGTCTATATCCTAGTTTTCCCTCTTTCTTCTAGAATTGTCTAATCTAATAATTCAATTCTATCTACCTGCAACTACTACTATAAATGCCTCTGTCTATCTCAGACGAGAGCGTATGGCTTGAGGTCTGATTACATTTCTCCCAAGGCGCCTAAATTAAATGATCTCATTTATATTCAACGCATCAACTTCAAGGGAAAATTTAAAATTCAAAAACTTGCGCTGGACGTCTTCCAACTGTCTTCTGCTTCCACGTTGGTTTTGCTTGTCGTGAGGGATGCTCCTGCATCAGAAATCCTTCCACCCGATATCTGTTCGTATCGTCACCCCTTTTCCCAAAAAAATGAAATTGAGAAAATGGTCCTGGAACTCCTTAATGTAAGCATTATCCGCCTTAGTATGAGCCCCTACTCTTCTCCTGTGGTCATGGTCCTGAAGAAAGAAGGTTCTTGGCGAATGTGTCCTAACTTCCATGCCCTCAACAAACTTACCATTAAAGACAAATTTCCCATTCCTGTCATTGATGACCTCCTGGATGAATTGACCGACGCCCAATTCTTTACTAAACTTGATCTTCGTTCGGGCTACCACTAGATATGTATGAAAGAGGCAGGCATTCCCAAGACTTCCTTTAGAAATCATGAGGGCCACTATGAGTTTTTGGTCATGCTCTTTGGCTTGTGTAATGCCCCCTCCAACTTCCAAATCCTCATGAATCATGTCTTCCGTCCTTTTCTTCATCATTTTTCCTTAGTTTTCTTTGATGATATCCTCATATATAGAAAGACCTGGATAGAACATCTTGCTCATGTGGATCGAGTTCTCCATCTACTCTCTCAACACCAACTTTTGCTGAAACAATATAAATGTGCTTTTGGCGCCTCAGAAGTAGAGTACTTGGGTCATCTGGTTGGCAAGGATGGCATTAGGGTGGACCCTAAAAAGATTGAAGCTATGCAAGACTGGCCTCACCCAAAGACTCTCAAAATCTTGTGTGGATTTCTGGGCTTAATATGTTATTATCACAAGTTTGTTAAGAATTATGGAAATATTGTAGCACCTCTCACTTCTCTCCTATAAAAGAACTCTTTCACTTGGACTCTAGCTGCTGCTCAAGCTTTTCAAACCTTGAAGATGGCCATGTGCACCACTCCAGTCCCAACCCTTCCTGATTTCACAAAGACCTTTTTTTTGGAATGTGATGCTTCAGGGAAAGGAATTGGTGCTGTCCTTATGCAAGAGGGTTGGCCTTTGGACTTTACCAACAAGCAACTATCTGAAAGAAATCTAGGCAAATCTATCTATGAAAAGGAAATTTTGGCTATTCTACATGCCGTTGCTTTGTGGCGCCCTTATCTATTGGGGAAACACTTCCAAATTAAGATAGACCATCAAAGCCTCAAGTATTTTCTAGAACAACGCATTTCCTCCCCGGAGCAACAAAAATGGGTAACTAAGCTATTTGGCTATGATTATGAGATCATTTACAAGAAAGGAAAAGAAAATGTGGTTGCGGATGCACTTTCCCGCAAATATGAAGATGAAGGATCCATTTTTTCTCTTTCCTTCATTGTACCAAATTAGCTCCAAGCCGTTCACTAGGAATGGCTACAAGATCCCAAAAGTTTGCAGTTGTTCCAACAATTGCAGTCCAGTGCTCCAACTCCCCCAGGGTACTCTTGGCTCCAAGATGAGATTCGATACAAAGGCTGTTTGTATTTAAGTAAACAATCAAAGCTTAAATCCATGGTACTTTCTGAGCTTCATGCTACACCGATAGTGGGGCACTCCGGGTTCACCAAAACCTATGACAGGGTCAAACGTTCTTTTTTATGGGATGGTATGAAATAGGACATTTGTAATTTTTTCACTGAATGTGATGTGTGTCAATGAAACAAGGGAGAAACAGTCAAATCTACAGGCACACTACAACCGCTCCCGATTCCACTTGCTATTTTGAAGGACATCTCTATGTATTTTATTACAGCCTTACCCAAATCAGGAAATAAATCAGTCATCATGGTGGTTGTTGATCGCCTTTCCAAGTATGCTCATTTCTGTGCTCTTCAACACCCATTTACATCATCCACGGTGGCTCAAATTTTCATGCATCAGGTCTTCAATCTTCATGGCATGCCACACTCTATTGTTTCTGATCGTGACCCAACTTTCACAAGCAATTTTTGGCAAGAACTATTCAAGCTACAAGGCACCCAATTGCATCTTAGTACAACTTATCATCCCCAGAATGATGGTCAAATAGAAGTTGTCAACAAGTGTTTGGAAACATATTTGAGATGTTTTTCCTCGGAAAAGAAAAATCAGTGGGTTCAATGGTTACCCCTAGCTGAATGGTGGTACAACACTTCATACCATACAACTACACGCATGACTCCTTTTGAAGCGGTATATGGACAGAAGCCACCTTCAGTTCTCTCATACTTACCTGGTGTCTCAAAGGTCCAGGTGGTTGAAAAAACACTTACAGTTCGAGAGGCTATTCTCCATACCCTCAAAGAGAATTTGGTGATGGCACAAAATTGCATGAAGCAACAAGCAGATCAAGGTCGCTCTAAACATCAATTTAAAGAAGGGGATCAGGTGTTTCTTTGCCTGCAACCTTACAAGAAGAATTCCATCAAGGTCGAGCATTGTCAGAAGCTAGAGCCCAAATTTTATGGTCCTTATACAATTCTCAAGCATGTGGGACAGGTGGACTATCAGTTAGATTTGCCCAATCATTCGAAGCTACATCCTATTTTTCATGTTTCCTACTTAAAGAAGGTGATCAGAACTAAGTGCAAAATTCAAACCAACCTTCCCGATTTAGCCCAAGAAGGATCCATTTGGCTACAACCACAAGCATTTTTGGACCAATGTGAGCGTCGCTTGTGTCATAGAACCATCAAGGAAGTGTTAATCCAGTGGAAAGATACAGCTCCAATAGATGCCACTTGGGAACCAACTACCACTCTGCAACAATTTCCACATCTCAAGCCTTGAGGAAAAGGCTATTTTTAAGGGGGAGGACATGTTAGGGTCCTAACTTGCACATAGGTAGAACAATATATTCAGATGTAATAAAGGTCAATATTAATAATGCCTTGCAATAAAATAGAATAAGTCAAATGTAAGAAGACCTAATAGAAGCTTTATCTTCTATAAGGATCTTCCTCTAGATGCTTCTTTTGATAGACATATTTAGTATAAATAGGAGTCGAGGGTATGAGAAACCTAGCTTGGATATTATTGTAATAGAGCTCTACTCGACTGGAGGTTGCCCCCTTGAAGAGGCCCGTGAACATTGCTCTCAGAATCAAAGTGCTATTTCTGTTGTTATTCTTATATCATTTCAGTGTTATTGTGGTGATTATTCTAGTTAGATTGTTGTTATTCTGCCATTTCTAGCATATTATTTATGTTCTACATACTTTTTATATCTGGTATATTACACTTGATCATTAATTTTATAGAAGTTATGCACTTTAGATCTGGACCGTCTGTTGATTTGATGATGTGTCATTCTAGGATTAATGCACGTGGTGGACAAGCTGATAACATGCCACCATGTTGAGATGCATAGACTATTTATATCAACGGTTTATTAAAACACACTGTCAGATCATCCTTTAAATGGATGATTGTTTGGGCCTTTGATCGTAACAGGGGATGAAATATCTATGACCAGGATTTGAGCGTAGGCTTAGACCAAGGTCACAACCTTCAATCATATGTGGAAATAACTGAGCCTTGTCCCAACGATCTGTTTGTTAGGCCACGACCCAAGCCTCGGTATTATTGAAACTATAAGGGAGACAAAAATTCTATGAACAGGGGGAACCATTGAAGAATTGGTCCAACCAGGCTATCAATTGGTGTCATAGCTAACTGAGCATTATCTTCATAAACCATACCGCATAGATGAGGTAGGCCACCATTGGGAGTAGTTGCATAATGAACTAATGATGCAGGCGAGGGTGTTCCTACACCTCAGACTCACCCGCTCACAGGATCGCTCTGTTCCTCTCCCTTCGAGCCGAAGAGGCTCCTTAGATTCCCTACTGGAATTGCTGCTATGAAAATCCCAGTCCACAGGTCCTTCTCATTCACCCACACAGCCTCTGCAACTAACCGTGGGTATCCCCGAGTCACTATCGGGGTTCGGGGTTTTGCCCTTCCTATTGTCGAGAGTCACTGTACTCTCCAATTCCCGATCTTCGATGAGCTCCTTTGCCGGCCTTAGCCCCTCTGGCTATGCCCTGTGGTCCATACGACCATTCTCCATGAGACCACAGCCTCACCTTCCCGTCGGAGTTTCAAGCATCAAAAACCCGATGCGCCTTAGGCACTAGCCCCTTCGACCTATACGACGGTCCATGTGGCCTCTACCCGTGACCATAGTCAAACCTCCCGTCGGGGTTTCGGGGTTTGCGGATTCAAAATGCAACGTTCCACATCCGCGGATTTCCCGATATGCTGATCCCCGATATGCCTCCCGATCATTGATAGCTGGCCTCCACTAACCCCCTGCTGTGGCCCACACGCCTTATTGGGAAATCACGTTTCACGATTCCGCAATGCACGAAACTCTCGCTCCCAGGATCTCCGATATCCCAATTCCCGATTGACTCCAAACACCGAGGGGTTGACTTCCCTGTCGGCTCTCCTTAATGGTGCTCGATCGATGCCATGCGTCCCTTCAACGAACGATCCCGATTACATCGGGATTTCGAGACTTCTCCTGTCCTGTTTCTCTTGTCCTCGGGAACTCCAATTTCCCGATGTGTCAAACACCGATGGCGCTTGATCTCTGACACCTGTCTCTCCGATGGACGGTCTAGATCTTATCACTGTTTCGAGGCTTTCGAGACCCCGTTTCTCATGACCTCGAGAACTCCGATTTCCCGATGGCCAAGATCCCGACTGCTATCCCTCGTGCAGCTTCTACCAATCCAATGGCTGACGGGACTTCCTCTTATGATCTGACGGCTCAGATATGCTCTTCTGTGTGCTCCTCCTCCTGAGGCTAAACCGTGCGCTACTTCTCCCGATCAAACGGATGACGATATTTCTCTCACGGGATCCGACGGCTCCTGTTTCTCCCTCTTGAGTGTCTAAGCTTTCTTCCTAGACTTGGAAGAATTCTACGCTCCCAAAGACTTCGACCTTTGCTTCCTTTCTACCCTGCGAACCCCTCGACTTGAGTCTTGCCTGTGCGTATGAAAACGCTATCCTTCTAGAGCTTCTGCCCTTTGAATCCTCACAGGATTCTTTGGCTCCTACACTCCTGCAGAGTCTTCGCGTGCAAAGCGCTATCTGTCCTGAGCTTCCACGAACACTCAGACCCCTTGGGGGATTTGATCCTTCTTCTCCCTTAGATNGGAGAATATCAATGCCTTCCTGGCTTTATCCTTAAGAAACCTCCTTGTTGAGTCTTTCTGGTTATTCAGCAACCCAATACAGGTCCCTTAGTGGACTCTGCTTTCTGCTTCAGAACTCCAAGAGTTATTTCCTCCTGTGCCTGCCTGCACACTTACTCAACGCCCTCCTGGCGGAGTCTCTTTCCTCAAAACGCTCAACAGTCCTATGCACTCGCTCGATGCCCTTCTGGCAGAGCTTCTCATAATCCTCAGTGATTTTGGTCTTCCTCAAACTCTCAACGAAGTTCTTCCCCAACGCAACCCATGCGTATGCTCAATGCCCACTTGGCAGAGCTCCTACAGGACCTTCAACAAGTTTTGTCTGCGATTGTGTCTCAGCTACACATCCTTGCCTCCAAGGTGTTCAGCAACCTTGTGGTTTTCCTCCTGAGTTGATGACTTTAGTCTGTGCCTCAGCACGTCTCTGTTTGACTCCTCACGAGTTCAGAAGTGCAACCTCTGTGCACGGCCATCAGAACCTCAACGTTCTGTCACACCCTCCTAGTGTGAAGCCTCAAAGACCTTCAACCTGAAATCAAATGAACCCCTACAGAATGCACCCATATAACATATACATTCATAGCATAAACAAGGAACACACACAGACATGCATATATGACAGAATAATGCAGGAAAAACTGCTTTGTATTAATAATGGCAAATGCCTGTATATTTTACAAGGTGTTTTTGAGCTCTCTCTCTGGCTCTTATTTTCTACCCTACATGCCTCTTTTTTCCAAAATAAGATCTAAAATCTCTTTTACCTGAGGGGCTCTCAGCGCTTCCCTCCAGGTTCACCTACCCTATTCAATTACAATCAATTACAATGAATGGGCTGTCTAGTCCAGGATCGGATCTAGATCTCAGCCACACATATTAAATGCCTATCATATCTACAGCCTGTGCAAAGGCATGGCTTCTATGGCTCACCAGCCTAAGAATATTTAATTACATTCATTTCAAATTCAAATGAGGCTGCGCCTCCCTTTTAGCATATGAATGCATGCGCGCTGATGTGGCTGGCTGGCTGGCTGGCTGATATGGAAAGATGCTCCTGCATCATACTCCACAGCTGCAAAAAATCATGAGCTCCTGCTCATGAGCTTTCTCTGTCAGCTTATTGGAAATCCCCCTGGATCCCAAACAAATGTGTGGAGCTGTCCATTTGCTCCATCCTGCTGCTGCTTCTGCTGCACTGCTACTGCTTTCCTTCTACTCAGCCTCTCCTTGCTGGCAGTATCTGCTGATTTCAACATCAGCTCCATGATCTCCTCGATCACTTCATCCAGCTGCTCCAGTGGCTGGTTTTGCTGTTGCAGTCTCCTCAGCTGCAAAAAATTTTGGCCATTGGGAAGATCATCACGATCTCCCACGCCTTCACCTGTTTCCAACTTTACCTGTTGGATGTGCATGCCCTGCACTTTTACCTTCTCTTCTAGGGCTTCCAATTGATCCAAAAGATCAACAAAACATATGCTGTCTGTGTCCTCTTCATCTGCTACTGCAAGCTCTCGTGCTGCAATGTTTTTAAATTCTCGACTGAAAATATCGAGCCACTCCTCGGAATGCTCGTTTTCCTCTTCTGCTCCTGCGTCTTTTGCTGTCAGCTTCAGTGCTACAACTTCTTCCCTTTCAGCTCCTTGGCTAAAATCAGTGAGCCATTCCTCAGAACGCTCTTTCTCTTCGTCCTCTTGGGCAGTCTCAATGCCTGCTCCAACTCTTCTTCTTCTTTGACAGTCATCATCAACTGTGACTGTTCCCCTGCTGTTGCTGCATTTACAACAGAATTTTATGCCTCCTCCTGGGTAGATGGTAGGAATAATTGTATTCCCCCAATCATCAGAATATCATTCTGGTCTTTCACCTCTGTCAGCTGCACTTGCTGATCTCTTTGTGAGCTCATCTGCTCTGTCAGCTCCTCTGGCTGATCCAAATTTCTCTACTCATCCCTGCCCACCTGGCAATATGGGATGTTTCTGCTGCTGCTTCCCTGGCAGACCATGAGATCAACCGATCCCATCTTCATCAGTAACCCCTGCTGAATTGAACTCTCCATTGAGTCCATGAGACTTTCGGACAATCTCAATTTTTCATCTCTACCCTCCTGGTAGTCTTCGAGATCTTCATATGATCTCCTTTCATTGCCCAGCTGGAAATGAAAAATTCCCTCGCTGTCCTCATGACAGTCTTTGAGATCCTCAACTAATCTCAATTCGTTGCCCTTTTGGAAATCTGTAATTTCTTCTGCTCTGCTCTCCTGGTAGTTCTTGAGATCATTAGACGATCCCAATTCATCCTCTTCATCATCATCGAGACCTTTCCTAGTCTCTGGTCCGCATACCTGAACCAATTCTTCATCCTGCCGCATCCATAGTTCCAGCTTCTCTATCTCTGCTCGTATATCAGCAAGCTCTCTATCCATCTCTTCAAGCTTTTCTGCCTTGCTTTTCTTCCTACGACCTTCAGTAGCCATAGCGCTGTCTCTGTTTGCCTTCCTGGAAAATCTACTGCTGTCACCCCGCACTAAGATTTCCACCAGTCTCATCCTTATAGTCTCCCTGACTGTCTTCTCGACTGCTGCCTACCTGCAAACAATTGCCTACAGAGTCTTCAGTAACTCTGTCTTCTTCCGCTCCTCTGTCTGCAAAAATACAAACAGACTCCCCCTCTGATACCACTTAATGTGTATCAGGGTACTTTCTTCTCCTCTACCTCTTCCTGCCTGAAATATACAAGCAAGAATTTCCAGCTCTGATACCACTTGATGCAGGCGAGGGTGTTCCTACACCTCAGACTCACCCGCTCATAGGATCGCTCTGTTCCTCTCCCTTCGAGCCGAAGCGACTCCTTAGATTCCCTGCTGGAATCGCTGCTATGAAAATCCCAGTCCACAAGTCCTTCTCATTCACCCGCACGGCCTCTGCAACTAACCGTGGGTATCCCCGAGTCACTATCGGGGTTCGGGGTTTTTCCCTTCCTATTGTCGAGAGTCACTGTACTCTACAACTCCCGATCTCCGATGAGCTCCTTTGCCGACCTTAGCCCCTCTGGCTATGCCCTATGGTCCATACAACCATTCTCCATGAGACCACAGCCTCACCTTCCTGTCGGAGTTTCAAGCATAAAAAACCCAATGCGCCTTAGGCACTAGCCCCTCCGACCTATACGACGGTCCATGTGGCCTCTACCCGTGACCATAGTCAAACCTCCTGTCGGGGTTTCGAGGTTCGCGGATTCAAAATGCAACGTTCCACGTCCACGGATTTCCCGATATGCCGATCCCCGATATGCCTCCCGATCATTGACAACTGGCCTCCACTAACCCCCTGCTATGGCCCACATGCCTTATCGGGAAATCGTGTTTCACGATTCCGCAATGCATGAAAATCTCTCTCCCGGGATCTTCGATATCCCGATTCCCAATTGACTCCAAACACCGAGAGGTTGACTTCCCTGTCGTCTCTCCTTAACGGTGCTCAATCGCTGCCACACGTCCCTTCAATGGATGATCTCGATTACGTCGGGATTTTGAGACTTCTCCTGTCCCGTTTCTCTTGTCCTCGGGAACTCTGATTTCCCGATGTGTCAAACGCCGATGGCGCTTGATCTCTGACACCTGTCTCTCCGATGGACGGTCTAGATCTTATCGCTGTTTCGAGGCTTTCGAGACCCCGGTTCTCATGACCTTGAGAACTCTGATTTCTCGATGGCCAAGATCCCGACTGCTATCCCTCATGTAACTTCTGCCAATCCAACGGCTGACGGGACTTCCCCTTCTGATCTGACGGCTCATATCTGCTCTTCTATGTTCTCCTCCTCCTGAGGCTAAACCGTGCACTACTTCTCCCGATCAAATGGATGACGAGATTTCTCTCACGGGATCCGACGACTCCTGTTGCTCCCTCTTGAGCGTCTAATCTTTCTTCCCAGACTTGGAAGAATTCTATGCTCCCAAAGACTTCGACCTTTGCTTCCTTTCTGCCCTGCGAACCCCTTGACTTGAGTCTCGCCTGTGCATATGAAAACGCTATCCTTCTAGAGCTTCTTCCCTTTGAATCCTAACAGTATTCTTTGGCTCCTGCACTCCTGCAGAGTCTTCGCGCGCAAAGCGCTATCTGTCCTGAGCTTCCACGAACACTCAGACCCCTTGGGGGATTTGATCCTTCTTCTCCCTCAGATGGAGAATATCAACGCCTTCCTGGATTTCTCCTCAAGAAACCTCCTTGTTGAGTCTTTCTGGTTATTCAACAACCCAATACAGGTCCCTCAGTGGACTCTGCTTTCTGCTTCAGAACTCCAAGAGTTCTTTCCTCCTGTGCCTGCCTGCACACTTACTCAACGCCCTCCTGGCGGAGTATCTTTCCTCAGAATGCTCAGCAGTCCTGGGTTTCTTCCGCGCAACCTATGCACTCACTCGATGCCCTTCTGGCAGAGCTTCTCAGAATCCTCAACAATTTTGGTCTTCGTCGAACTCTCAACGAAGTTCTTCCCCAACGCAACCCGTGCGTATGCTCAATGCCCACTTGGCAGAGCTCCTACAGGACCTTCAACAAGTTCTGTCTGCGACTATGTCTCAGCTACACATCCTTGCCTCCAAGGTGTTCAACAACCTTGCGGTTTTCCTCCTGAGTTGATGACTTTAGTCTGTGCCTCATCACGTCTCTGTTTGACTCCTCACGAGTTCAAAAGTGCAACCTCTGTGCACGGCCATCAGAACCTCAACGTTCTGTCACACCCTCCTAGTGTGAAGCCTCAAAGACCTTCAACCTGAAATCAAACGAACCCCTACAGAATGCACCCATATAACATATACATTCACATCATAAACAAGGAACACACACAGACATGCATATATGACAGAATAATGCAGGAAAAACTGCTTTGTATTAATAATGGCAAATGCCTGTATATTTTACAAGGTGTTTTTGAGCTCTCTCTCTGGCTCTTATTTTCTACCCTACATGCCTCTTTTTTCCAAAATAAGATCTAAAATCTCTTTTACCTGAGGGGCTCTCAGCGCTTCCCTCCAGGTTCACCTACCCTATTCAATTACAATCAATTACAATGAATGGGATGTCTAGTCCAGGATCGGATCTAGATCTCAGCCACACATATTAAATTCTTATCTTATCTACAGCCTACGCAAAGGCATGGCTTCTATGGCTCACCAGCCTAAGCATATTTAATTACATTCATTCCAAATTCAAATGAGGCTGCGCCTCCCTTTTTGCATATGAATGCATGCGCGCTGACGTGGCTGGCTGGCTGATATGGAAATATGCTCCTGCATCAACTAAGGAGAATTTAGGATAGGATGGAAGCCATGGAAACAAATTAAAGGAGATAACATGACACAAGAGATGTGAGTGAGCCTGAAGACACAAACTCTACTGAAGAAGGAGAAGCTGCAGGAGGTGAGACAACTGGAGAACAATTTTTGAGACTGGTTACAAAGGTAGGATCCAGACCTAAAATAGAAGTTCCAATGTATGAAGGGAACTTAAATGTTGGGGAATTTCTTGATTGGATCAATGTAATGGAAAATTATTTTGATTATGAGGATATAAATGAAGAGAATAAATTCAATCATTTTGTAACTAGGATGAAAGGACATGCAACCTTATGGTGGGATAAATTACAGGTTGATAGAAGAAGAAAAGGAAAAACAAAAATTAAGAGCTGGGATAGAATTGTGGCCAAATTCAAGGCCAAGTTTATGCCAAAGGAATTGTACCTGTTTAGAAAATTACAGAATTTGAGACAAAAGGGTACGTCAATGAAGGAGTACACTAGGGAGTTTTATAGATTGAACATCATAACATGTCATGTAGAAGATGATGCCGAGAAATTTTCCAGGAATGTAAATGGAATAATGTTGTTGAAATTAATAAAACAACTGAGAGGGGGGGGGGGTGAATCAGTTGTCTTTGAGCTTAAACAATCATAATTCTGTTAAAACATTCTTAAAACTTTCTTCAAGTGATCATCAACATTATACAACATATGGACAGTAAAAGTAAAAAGCATCAATCACCATAAGGTATACACAGAGACAGATTTTCACGAGGAAACCCATAAAGGGAGAAAACCTCTTCTTCTTCGAAATGATAGACAATATTTTAAGTTCTGTACATCATCTTTAATTGAGCACCAACTCAATGTGAGGCTGCTACCTCTGTTTTACAAGATGCAACTTGTTTGAGAGCACCAACTCTTTGGTTTCTCTAGCACCCACTAGAAGGAAGCACCAACTCCATGGTTTCTCTAGCACCCACTAGAAGGAAGCACCAACTCCCTGTATGTTCCAACACCAACTGGATGGAAGCACCAACTTCCAGTTACATAGGCTCCAACCTGTATAACAGAGAACACTTGTTCTCCCTTGCACCACCCTACCACCCTGGTTTCTCTAGTTGCAACCAGATGGAAGCTACAACTTCCTGTGTTCAAGCTCCCACTTGAACCTTTGAGGACAACAGTCCTCCCAAGCACCTCCCAACCTCCCTAAAACATAAATGAACATATAAAAATTCAACTACACAGATACATTAATTCTTACCAATCTTTCTTTGTTCTGTACATTTGGTCATCTTCTGATTGTTCTGCAATTCATTTCTTCCTCTGTCTATTCAGCAGGTCTGCTCTGCATCAACTTCTTCTATCATTCAGTTCAACTTCAAGTTTTCTGTTATTCTGCTCTGCGTTTCATCTCACACTGTTCATCTTCTCCATCTCCCCCTGCACATTCTACAATTTTCTTTTCTCACAGTTTCATTCTTTTCTCATACAGAACAACCAACCGCACACAGTCTGTCTCATCTTCTTTTATACACACTGACACGCCGGTTCAACTTCCCAACTCCTTAGGAAAATAGATGACAACTGTCTAAGCAACTGAAATGCCAACTGAAACACTAACTGATTTGTAATCATGAGTCTGTTTTGCTAATAGATTCGTAACTGGGAAGTTACCTCAGAGAGAGAACATTAACCTTCTTATCATATTCCAATTTATCTGCTCTGTTGGATGAACTTCATTGACATTCCCTTTAAATCGGGTTTCAGCATTTCATGACTCCTGATGTTGAGAGTCTCTGACTTCTCCATCTCTCGATAACCAAATTCCCGATCTCCAATACATCGAAGAGAGAGTCAGATCAATGGTCCACGATCTCTTCGAACCAACAGCTCAGATCAATTCGTGATTTTGCATATCGTGAATTCGACATTCCTATGGTGAAAGTGTTCTTGTCACTTCAAAGTCCCGATCCGCGAAACTTCGAAATGGAGTCGGATCAATGGTCCTGATCAACACTTGATATAATGGTTCAGATCATTTCGCGATTCTTGATGTTAATATTATTTTTCCTCTCCAACACTCGATCCTCGAAACCCCGAAAGGGAATTGGATCAACGGTCCAGATTCTATCTTGATTCAATGGCTGCGATTGAATCGTCATTTCACATATCGCGAAATCGGGATTCCTGATGTCAATAATATTTGACATGTCCAACTCTCGATCCCCGAAACTCCGACAAGGACTGGAATCAACGGTCCAGATTCAACCTTAATCTAACGGCTCATATTTCATTGCGATTTCGCATATCGCGATATCGGGATTCCTATTGTCAATAATCTTTGACATGTC
>SNQJ01S0015389.1:62574-91705 GCA_010110895.2 Picea sitchensis
CGAAATGATAGGTAGTCTTTTAAGTTCTGTACATCATCTTTAATTGAGCACCAACTCAATATGAGGCTGCTACCTCTGTTTTACAAGCTACAACTTGTTTGAGAGCACCAACTCTCTGGTTTCTCTAGCACCCACTAGAAGGAAGCACCAACTCCCTGGTTTCTCTAGCACCTACTAGAAGGAATCACCAACTCCCTGTAAGTTCCAGCATCAACTAGATGGAAGCACCAACTTCCAGTTACACAGGCTCCAACATGTATAACAGAGAGAACGCTTGTTCTCCCTTGCACCACCCTGCCACCCTGGTTTCTCTGGCTGAAACCAGATGGAAGCTACAACTTCCTGTGTTCAAGCTCCCACTTGAACCTCTGAGGACAACAGTCCTCCTGAGCACCTTCCAACCTCCCTAATATATGAAAGAATGAATACACAGACAACTACACAGATAAATCAGTTCTTACCGATCTTTCTTTGTTCTGTAAATCTGGTCTTCTACTAACTGTTCTGCAATTCTTTTCTTCCTCTGTCTATTTAGAAGGTCTGCCCTGCATCAACTTTTTCTGTCATTCTACGCTTCTTCAATTTGTTCTGTTATTCTACTCTTATTCAACTTCTCTTCATCATCTTTTACTCTTCTCTGAGTTTCATCTTGCACTGTGCATATTCTCCATCTCACACTGCACATTCTATCATTTTTCCTTTCTTATAGATTCATTCATTTTTCATACAGAACAACCAACCTCACACTATCTGTCTCATTTTCTTTTATGTGCACATCCACGACAGTTGCACTTCGCATTTCCTTCGGCAAAAGAAAGACAATTGTCCAAGCAAATGAAACGCCAACTGATTGGCAATCATGAGTCTGTTTCACTAACAGATTCGTAACTGAGGAGTTAACTATGAGAGAGAACAATAACCCTCCGATATTTGTTTAAATTCACCTGCACCGTTTGATTGGCTTCATGAGATCTTGCATTCATTTCCTTTAAATCGGGTTTTGGCATTTCGGAAATCCTGTGCTGAGTGTCTCGACACTTCATTTCCCAATCTCCGAAGTTCCGATACAAAACTTTTCTGCACTAGATCCTTCCCTAATATGACTATGGTCATAACCAAGCGCCTATGAAAAAAGTGCTTTTCGCGAATTCATGTTTCGTGGATCTGGAGATGATGCATCTCGACTTTCCAAGTCGCGATCTCCGAAACCCCGAAATGGAGCTTATTTGGACTGACTCCTTCCCTTCTCGTGACCATGGGCTGTGACCACAGCCTTATTCATAAGGCGCTTTCGCGATTTTGCATTTCGTGAGTCTGGAGATGAGACTTCTCGACTCTCCAAGTCGTGATCCCCAATACCCCGAAATGGTGTGGGATCAATGGTCCTGATCAGAACTTGATTCAACGGCTGTGATTGAATCACAATTTCACATATCGCGAAATCGTCATTCTTGTTGCATTGTTTACTTGCTACTCGATGTTGCGATCCCCGAAACTACGACACGGAATGGAGTCAACGGTCCAGATCAAAGCTTGATCTGACGCCTCATATTACATCGTGATTTTGCATATCACGAAATCGGGATTCCTGTGGTGAATGTTCTTTGACAACTTCAACACTCGATCCTCGAAACTCTGACATGGACTGGAATCAACGGTCCAGATTTGATCTTGATTCAACGGCTGCGATTTAAGTCGCGATTTTGCATATCGCAAAATAGGGATTCCTATTGCATTGTTTCTTTGACATCTCCAACTCTCGATCCCCAAAACTCCGACAGGGAGTCGGATCAACGGTCCACATAACCCCCTGAGATGGATGGTCCTATTGCTTTCGGGATTTGTGAGCCCTCTACTCCTTGCACTTTTAAATATCGTGCAGTTTTTCCTCGATCCAATGGTGGTCGAACCCTGCTGAGATCTATCCTCCTCTTCAACGCGTGCTCTTCTTGTCTTTATTCAGATCTGACGACCCTCATGCTGTCGGGAATTTTGGATGGGATCCAACGATCAGAAATGCTTCTCGGGCCTTCGATCATTTTATCAATGTTGCGTTGCCTTCGATCATTCGATCTTTCTGGACTTATCTTCTATTTGCCTGTTGATCATCGCTGTTGTACTCAAGCCATCATCACTGTTGTACTTGCCATCAATGACAAGCAATCATTATCTGTTGAATATTTGACAACATTGTTAATGTTATGAATTTCATTATAGTTTCCCAATTGTTGTTGCTGAATCATGACACATTCATTTCTCTGCGAAAGACAGGGTTTGGGTGATGAGATGAAGCGGGAGTTCAGAGAAAAAAAGAGTGCTAATTGAGTTCATTACAGTTATCCTCCCTAGTTTTGACTTTCTTGAATGACTGTCAAAAATAATAATAAAAAAAACTAAATAAAATGTACAGAAAAAAAATTTATATACATAATTCAACATTTATGGAGTTGGGGTGGCTAGATTACCTTCCCAGTTGTTGACACTCGAAACTGAAATGGGTTGCAACAAATCAATCCCAAGGCAACCTCGAACCACTTTGGATTGGAATCTTCCCTCCCCCAACCCGAGAGGGATCTCTCGAAAAATGTCACAAAATAATCTTTGGTAGGCGTGAAATGGTGGGTAGATTTATGGGTAAATGATGGTCTTGGATTTTTAGAGTTTGGGGGTTAAACCAGGGAAATGGTCCATTGGGAATGGAGTCAAATGAAAATCAAAGAAAGGAGACAATAGAAGAAATCATTTAACTTGTGGAAAGTGAGGCAAAGTAAGTCTATCTTTCAGCGCTTTGATAATCGTGATGTGGTAGCAGAAAAAGGAAAGGAAAGGCCGACGTAGCAGAGAATATATGCAGAATTCTGGAAATGCAGATTGGTCTTACACCCACTGATAGCTGGTGCAGAGGAAAGATAATAAACAATTACAGAAAACCATAATCCATTCGTTATAGTAGTGGTCGTACTAAAGTATAACGAATCACATTAGTTAGAAGAAAATGAAATTGTAACACAGTTGTGACGAAATAAGGAAGAAATAACATTATGAAAATGATAACACGTCAAATGTGAGTAAGGAGCATATCAAATGAATTCCAAACAAGTTTAACACAGCTGAAAAGGAGAAGAACATGCTGAAAGAAATCAACCGTGATGAATCTCACAGTCACAGGTAAAAAATCATCTTTATTCCTCATTCCTGGTTTACAAAATAACTCAACAATTACAATGAACCCCTCTTGATAGAGGTTTTCCCCCCAGCGCTTCACTCATGTGCCTCCACTCCCTTTTTTCTGTTACCTCAATCAGTCT
This sequence comes from Picea sitchensis, assembly GCA_010110895.2. Classification (NCBI taxonomy): domain Eukaryota; kingdom Viridiplantae; phylum Streptophyta; class Pinopsida; order Pinales; family Pinaceae; genus Picea; species Picea sitchensis. The sequence continues at coordinate 65,883 of SNQJ01S0015389.1, forward strand.
TTTAAAAGAAAAATAAAACTCTTTGTGTTCCGGGAAATATGAACCGGTTCGTCTTCATGGAAAACTGTGACTGCCAGGTGCTCTGCCATTATTAACATTGGTGTGCGCTGGAAAAAAACTCGTTCAGGTACCCCTGGTCTCTGCCATTGCCTGTGTTAATGAATTCCAGCAACATCTGTCTTCACTTCCTAGCATAGAGAGCCTTCCCCATAATGCTTGAACCCTTCCCATCTTATCATGTTTATGTGCAATCTGTAGTAAAGTTCCAGTGGTAGTATTTTTATGCCTACGTAGAGAAGCTATATCATTGCACACTTACAGGGGAAACAGGCTGCACTTGATCACCACTGCTGGTAGAAAAAACAAATAAGTTTCTAATCTTTTGTGGAGAATGGTTAGTTTGTCCCCCACTTTCTGATTCAGATCTGTCTACTGGTGTAATGGTATCCATCTCACTTCTCCCATTGAAGGAGCCCTCTTCATTAATATCCTTTGGCCCATTCTCAGGCATCAGAGATTTGACAAGTATTGCCTGAGCATCAACAATTACTGAATCATTTATCATCTACAACATACAAATTTTTTTGAATGGCCGCTACCACTGGAAGCTACTCCAACTCTTCATTTTGAATAAGGATTTCTATATCTCGAAGTTTAGCAAAGTAGAAGTCCCTTTCCTTCTCTAAATTGTTCACAGAAAGCTTTAATTTTGAAACTTGTTCACTCACAGCTTGAACGTGCTCTATAGAAACATACCCAGGAGGCACTGAAACATGCTTCCCTTGCTTACTTCCACTGGGACCAACTCATAATTCATCTATACGTCGAATTGCTGAAGATGAGTTAGATTGAACTGATTTTAAAATTCCTCCAATGCCCTTATTCTGGGATGAGCATTGCATTGAAGACATTCCCTTTCTGTGGACTTCCTTTCCTCCTTTACATCTTCTCTCTGCGGGATTATAAATCCTATTCATTGTTCCACCTATTGCAGAATCACAATACTGCTTCAACCGCTGGAGGAGCTCCAGATTGTCCAACAACCGACCTTTAACAAGTTTATTAACTTCTATATGCTTCTCTATTTTTAATTTTGAAAATACTTCTTGCAGCAATTTGTAATTCTGGATCATATCGTATTTTGTCTTTGCTTCAAAATTCACCTTGTGCATAGGGACAACTCCTGGGTGAATCATATCCATCATTTGGCATTGAACTGCACCCGAAGCTACCTTACAGCTTTCTTCCTTTGAACTTTTCAGTGTTGGATCACACACAAAGCACGCATTGAGCTTGTTGTTGACAGTTCTGAACCATGCAGGTTTCTCACACGCAGATTGCTTATGGATTCAAAAGTTAGTGCCATTGGAGCTGAGGAACATGGGTTGGATTTGTTTATTTTACAAGATTTATTCCACCATTCTTTTTAGGCGAACCTTCTGAATCTAAACAATTCTTCTTCAGAGAATTGTATGTGGATAACATTTCCTTAGTCGAGACAGTTTTTGATATGATCCCAGTTATTCCTTCCACGGTATTTTTGTAAGAAAGTTCTTCATTCATTCTACCCTCGATATATCGCCTGAACCATGCCTCAACTATACCATGTACAGCTCCCAACCAAATTCTGATGAACAACAAAACTAGAGTTTATTCCTGCACCGTTAATCTTCGATTGCTTGGCCACGGAACCGGTGGAACGTTATACGGGGTTTATTCTTCTGCCATTTCGGTCTGTATCTTCAGCCCTCTTAGTGCCATCACTTCGATTCTCTGCATAGCCAGAGGCAATCAATTATCGAGAGAAACGCATTCAAACGGCCCTTGACAACATTGTCTGTCCTGCCAGGGGAATCTCTCTGACTTATCTGCAAAATCCATAATTAGTAGTCCATTCATGGCCAATGAAAAAGTAACATGTCCATAACGCCTACATGAGCCAGTGCACAACCAAATAGGTCAGGTCTCTGTTATAAAACACTCCAAGGCTGCAACGCTTCTCAACAACAGGTTTTGTAACGACTGCTTATGTTAACTGATTCTTTGCTTATTTTTACCAGGATCAGCTCAATATTTCTGTTGTGCATATACAGACTTACATCAAGATCACTTTCATTGCGGTACTCCAAAATGTGAAGGTTATCAATGACTCTCTGAATAGTCTCTTGCTTTGATCCAGGTGTAGTTGTTAAAGATAATATGCGCAGCTGCACAGGTGCTTCAATTATTTCACGGACAACAACAATGACTCGCAGCCAGTCGAATCCGTCGTCCTCCTGGATTACGATTCCTTTTACCTTAATCCATCCCCATATAGAAAACCCTAGGCAAAACACAACACAAACCGTGACGAGGAAACCTATGGAAGATATCAGAACAGATCAGGCGATGATGTACTGAGGATGGTGGGTTCGTGCAGTCATCCATGATTGCACGGCTTGCTCTTCGACTGCTTCCTAACAAACCAATGATCTCGAGTTTCGTTGCTTTGTGAGAATAGATGTCAAACTGGTCGTATAGCTGGATTTCAAAATTAGAACTACAAATAGCCAGATTATAATCACCATTCGAGACAAACTGCTCACTAAATTCTCCCCGTGTATGAAATATAGTGTCGATAACGAAAACCAGAGCAAAATCACCACTTGATCTTTGGGCTTTCCTCTAAAATCAGGATTTATTCTATGCTCGAGTAGCCATATAAAAATTCCCGTGCATACAAAGAATACGCCTGTTGTGCACCACAGGGCTGGGGTAAAAGGCAGCATGAATGCCCAAGTGTAAAGCGCTTCCTTTTTTTTGGTTGGTACAACCATCACAAAACACGAATCTGTATACAGTTGTGTGAAATCGACAAACCTATTCCTATTTGATAAAATTGTAGTGTCGTCCACTACTGCATCAAATTCCTTGCGTTAGACTTTTTGGACAAGATCGTTATAAGACTGTCTATGGTTTTGGCCCTCTTCCGCGTAAGGAATGAGATCATATGGTAATGCATAGTCCAGCCGACTCAGAACAGCCTCAAATGCATCTATACAGAAACCAGTGACACTGCTTTCCTTTGGATACTCTGCCCGCAATCAAACCCTAGGTCATCCAGATGCTGAAAACGAGTGAGTTGATTAAGAGCATCTTCTTCACATTGAAAGTATGCTGCAAAACTCTCACGGTAGGACCTCCTCCAATTGGTTGACCAACAACACCCTCAATCAATGACCATGGTATATGTCTTACCAGAACGAGTCTGTCCATATGCAAGAACCGTAGCATTGTAGCCACGGAACAAACCATCAACAAGTGGAGCAACACATTCTTCAAAAATGGCTTATGAAGGAGACCTAGTGCTACCATATACATGATCAAATGTAAATGAATGAGAACCAATTTGTACCTTGGGCAGCACAGTCAATTTTGATATCTGTTACAACATCAGCTCCCTCTAGGGATGGTACTTTCTCGTAAAGTGCCAAGAACAGTAGACCAGGTGCCTCATCCATTGGGTGACCTTACGCAAAAGTTGTAATTATGAGTTCTCCTGCCAGTGAAATCACCACCAGAAACTTTTAATGGAGTCGCCAGAGCATGTGCAACCAATATTTTCCTATGACCGTCTACTCAACCAGACCTTAGGACTATGACAATATCATTCTCCCAGGGATAGATATCAACCTTGAAAATCCTAGGAAACGACGCCAAAATTGTTGACACTCGAAACTGAAATGGGTTGCAACAAATCAATCCCAAGGCAACCTCGAACCACTTTGGATTAGAAGCTACCCTCCCCCAACCCGAGAGGGATCTCTCGAAAAATGTCACAAAATAATCTTTGGTAGGCGTGAAATGGTGGACAGATTTATGGGTAAATGATGGTCTTGGATTTTTAGAGTTTGGGGGTTAAACCAGGCAAATGGTCCATTGGGCATGGAGTCAAATGAAAACCGAAGAAAGGAGACAATAACAGAAATCATTTAACTTGAGGAAAGTGAGGCAAAGTAAGTCTATCTTTTAGTGCTTTGATAATCGTGGTGTGGTAGCAGAAAAAGGAAAGGAAAGGCTGACGTAGCAGAGAATATATGCAGAATTCCGTAAATGCAGATTGGTCTTACACCCGCTGATAGCTGGTGCAGAGGAAAGACAATAAACAATTACAGAAAACCATAATCCATTCATTATAGTAGTGCTCGTACTAAAGTATAACGAAGCACATCAGTTAGAAGAAAATGAAATTGTAACGCAGTTGTGACGGAATAAGGAAGAAATAACATTATGAAAATGATAACACATCAACTGTGAGTAAGGAGCATATCAAATGAATTACAAACAAGTTTAACACAACTGAAAAGGAGAAGAACATGCTGGAAGAAATCAACCGTGATGAATCTCACAGTCACAGGTAAAAAATCATCTTTATTACTCATTCCTGGTTTAGAAAATAACTCAGCAATTACAATGAACCCCTCTTGACAGAGGTTTTCCCCCCAGCGCTGCACTCATGCGCCTCCGCTCCCTTTTTTCTGTTACCTCAATCAGTCTTTTAAAAGAAAAATAAAACTCTTTGTGTTCCGGGAAATATGCATCGGCTCGTCTTCATGGAAAACTGTGACTGCCAGGTGCTCTGTCGTTACTAACATTGGTGTGCGCTGGGAAAAAACTCGTTCAGGTACCCCTGGTCTCTACCATTGCCTATGTTAATGAATTCCAGCAACATCTGTCTTCACTGCCCAGCACAGAGAACCTTCCCCATAATGCTTGAACCCTTCCCAACTTATCATGTTTATGTGCAATCTGTAGTAAAGTTCCAGTGGTATTATTTTTATGCCTACGTAGAGCATCTATATCATTGCACACTTACAGGGGAAACATGTTGCACTTGATCACCACTGCTGGTAGAAAAAACAAACAAGTTTCTAAGATTTTGTGGAGAATGGTTAGTTTGTCCCCCACTTTCTACTGGTGTAATGGTATCCATCTCACTTCTCCCGTTGAAGGAGCCCTCTTCATTAATATCCTTTGGCCCATTCTCAGGCATCGGAGATTTGACAAGTATTGCCTGAGCATCAACAATCACTGAATCATTTATCATCTACAGCATACAAAATTTTCTGAATGGCCGCTACCACTGGAAGTTTCTCCAACTCTTCATTTTGAATAAGGATTTCTATATCTCGAAGTTTAGCAAAGTAGAAGTCCCTTTCCTTCTCTAAATTGTTCACAGAAAGCTTTAATTCTGAAACTTGTTCACTCACAGCTTGAACGTGCTCTACAGAAACATACCCGGGAGGCACTGAAACATGCTTCCCTTGCTTACTTCCACTGGGACCAGCTCCAAATCCATCTGTACGTCGAATTGCTGAAGATGAGTTAGATTGAACTGATTTTAAAATTCCTCCAATGCTCTTATTCTGGGACGAGCATTGCATTGAAGACATTCCCTTTCTGTGGACTTCCTTTCCTCCTTTACATCTTCTCTCTGCGGGATTATAATTGCTATTCATTGTTCCACCTGTTGCAGAATCACAATACTGCTTCAACCGCTAGAGGAGCTCCAGATTGTCCAATGGCCGACCTTTAACAAGTTTATTAACTTCTATATGCTTCTCTATTTTTAATTTTGAAAATACTTCTTGCAGCAATTTGTAATTCTGGATGATATCGTATTTTGTCTTTGCTTCAAAATTCACCTTGTGCATAGGGACAACTCCTGGTTGAATCATATCCATCATTTGGCATTGAACTGCACCCGAAGTTTCCTTACAACTTTCTGCATTTGAACTTTTCTGTACTGGATCACACACAAAGCACGCATTGAGCTTGTTGTTGATAGTTATGAACCATGCAGGTTTCTCACACGCAGATTGTTGATGGATTCAAAAGTTAGTGTCGTTGGAGCTGAGGAACATGGGTTGGATTTGTTTATTTTACAAGATTTATTCCACCATTCTTTTAAGGCGCACCTTCTGAATCTGAACAATTCTTCTTCAGAGAATTGTATGTGGATAACATTTCCTTAGTCGAGATAGTTTTTGATATGATCCCAGTTATTACTTCCACGGTATTTTTGTAAGCAAGTTCTTCATTCATTCTACCCTCGATATATCGCCTGAACCATGCCTCAACTATACCATGTACAGCTCCCAACCAAATTCTGATGAACAACAAAACTAGAGTTTATTCCTGCACCGTTAATCTTCGATTGCTTGGACACGGAACCAGTGGAACGTTATACGGGGTTTCTTCTTCTGCCATTTCGGCCTGTATCTTCATCCCTCTTAGTGCCATCGCTTCAATTCTCTGCATAGCCAGAGGCAATCAATTATCGAGAGAAACGCATTCAAACGGCCCTTGACAACATTGTCAGTCCTGCCAGGGGAATCTCTCTAACTTATCTTCAAAAGCCATAATTAGTAGTCCATGTGTGGCCAATGAAAATGTAACATGTCCATAACGCCTACATGAGCCAGCGCGCAACCAAATAGGTCAGGTCTCTATTATAAAATACTCCAAGACTGCAATGCTTCTCAACAACAGGTTTTGTAACGACTGCTTATGTTAACTGATTCTTTGCTTAATTTTACCGGGATCAGCTCAATATTTCGGTTGTGCATATACAGACTTACATCAGGATCACTTTCATTGCGGTACTCCAAAATGTGAAGGTTATCAATGATTGTTTGAATAGTCACTTGCTTTGATCCAGGTGTAGTTGTTAAAGCTAATATGCACAGGTGCTTCAATTATTTCATGGACAACAACAATGACCCACAGCTAGTCGAATCCGGCGTCCTCCTGGATTACGATTCCTTTTACCTTAATCCATCCCCATATAGAAAACCTTAGGAAAAACACAACGCAAGCCGTGACGAGGAAACCTATGGAAGATATCAGAACTGATCGAGCGATGATGTAATAAGGCTGGTGGGTCCATGCAGTCATCCATGATTGCAGGGCGTGCTCTTCGACTGCTTCCTAACAAACCAATGATCCCGAGTTTCGTTGCTTTGTGAGAATAGATGTCAAACTGGCCGTATAGATGGATTTCAAAATTAGAACTAAAAATAGCCAGATTATAATCACCATTCAAGACAAACTGCTCACTAACTTCTCCTCATGTGTGAAATACAGTGTCGAGAACGAAAACCAGAGCATAGTCACCACTTGATCTTTGGGATTTCCTCTAAAATTGGGATTTATTCTATGCTCGAGTAGCCATATAACAATTCCTGTGCATACAAAGAATACACCTGTTGTGCACCACAGGGCTGGGGTAAAAGGCAGCGTGAATGCCCAAGTGTAAAGCACTTCCTTTGTTTTGGTTGTTACAACCATCACAAAACCCGAATCTGTATATGGTTGTGTGAAATCGACAAACCTATTCCTATTTGCTAAAATTGTAGTGTCGTCCACTACTGCATCAAATTCCTTGCGTTAGACTTTTTGGACAAGATCGTTATAAGACTGTCTATGGTTTTGGCCCTCTTCCGCGTAAGGAATGAGATCATATGGTAATGCATAGTCAAGCCGACTCAGAACAGCCTCAAATGCATCTATACAGAAACCAGTGACACTGCTTTCCTTTGGATACTCTGCCCGCAATCAAACCCTACGTCATCCACATGCTGAAAACGAGTGAGTTGATGAAGAGCATCTTCTTCACATCGAAAGTCTACTGCAAAACTCTCATGGTAGGACCTCCTCCAATTAGCTGACCAGTAGCACCTTCAATCAATGCCCATGGTATATGTCTTACCAGAACCAGTCTGTCCATATGCAAGAACCGTAGCATTGTAGCCATGGAACAAACCATCAACAAGTGGAGGAACACATTCTTCAAAAATGGCTTATGAAGGAGACCCAGTGCTACCATATACATGATCAAATGTAAATGAATGAGAACCAATTTGTACCTTGGGCAGCACAGTCAATTTTGATATCTGTTACAACACCAGCCAGCCAAAATTTGAAAGGTAGGGTCCTTACTTACCTCTTGGTAGAAAGATTATTTTGAGGGTGGATGATGATAGAGTCATAGGCGGTGTCCATTGACCCGAAATGGAGATCCGGACCCATCGATGGTGCTTAATGTGACTGTGCCATTATCATGGACTTCATTGATTTCGTATGGTCCTAGCCACCGTGTCTATAATTTTCGCAGAAAATCCTGAAATCTGGAATCATAGAGGAGCGCCCAGTCACCTTTTTTAAATGATTTTTTTTTATATGCTTGTCATTCCAGGTCGTTCTATTTTGTTGAATAACAGTCATGTGCTCTACAGAAGATAGGCGTGTTTCATCCAATTCATTGAGTTTTTGAAGGCGTTGTTTATGTGCTTTTGTAAGATCCAATCCGATTTCCTGGGCCATCCTTAGAGTCTTGATTTCAAACTCGATTGGGAAGATGGGTTCTTTTCCATAGACTAAATGATAAGGAGAGTAGCCAGTGGTATTACGCCATGTTGTGCGGTAAGCCCATAAGGCATTTGGGAGCTNGCCATCCTTAGAGTCTTGATTTCAAACTCGATTGGGAAGATGGGTTCTTTTCCATAGACTAAATGATAAGGAGAGTAGCCAGTGGTATTACGCCATGTTGTGCGGTAAGCCCATAAGGCATTTGGGAGCTCAGAAGCCCAATTCTGTCTATTTGTTGAGACAGTCTTTGTCAGGATTGCCTCCTGGACTTTATTGGTGCTTTCCACTTGCCCATTTGCTTGTGGATTGTACGGAGAAGTAATTCTGTGTTTGATATGATAATTATCTAGGGTGGTGGTGATTTTATGAGCTGTAAATTGTGACCCCCCATCAGTAATTACCTCTCTTGGTAGTTCATAGCGTACAAATAATTTGAAAAGAAATTTGATTACTACTTCTTCTGTTGCATTTGGTAAGGCTTCTGCCTATACCCATTTAGTCATGTAGTATGTTGCGACTAGAATATAGGCCTTCTGATTTGACTTTGGATTGAAGGGGGCAACGAAGTCTAGTGCCCATCTCTCAAATGTTTCTGCAACTACTTGTGATTTCAAAAGCATTTCATCATCCTAACCTACTTTTCCCATCCGTTGACAACTATCGCAGGTATAGACATATTTCTTCGTGTCTCTGAATATCGAGGGCCAATAATAGCCCATATGTAGAAATTTTTTTCCAGTCCTGTGATCTGCAAAATGCCCACCACAGGTCTCATCATGTCCGGCCTTTAGTATTTCATAGATTTCATCATCTTGTATGCATCTGGGGATCTGGATATCATCTCCTGTATGGAAGAGATATCCACTGATCTAGGCGAATCGTGCGCTGCGCTGGATGATCAATTTTCTTTCCCTTGATGAAATATGTGTCGGTAATATTCCCGCTGCCAGGTAATTTTCCACGTCATCATACTAAGGTGGCTTTGTAGGAACGACAAACAAATTCTCATATGGAAATCGACCTTCGACTGTTAAGGAGTCGTTTGTTTTGGATATGCAGGATAAGAAGTCTGCAACAAGGTTTTCTCTCCCGGGTCGATCTTTGATGGTGATATCAAATTCCTGCAATAGTAACAACCATCAAGTGACCCGTCCATTAGTAATTGGTTTATTAGCCAGATATCTAATAGCAGAATGATCAGTATACAGAATGACCAGATAGCCTGTTATATAATGACAAAATTTATTGATGGCATGTATAAGAGATAAAAAATCTTTCTTTGTTACTGTATAATTAAGTTCAGTTGGATTAACATTCTTTCTAATAAAATAAATGACATAGGGTTTCTTGTCCTCCTCCTTTACGAGGACAGTGCCTATGGAAATATCTGATGCATCGGTGGAGATGTGAAATGGTATTTTCCAATTTGGCCCCCTCAATACCAGTGTTGTCGAGATCAACTTCTTGAGTCCTGCAAATGCCACATCACACTTATCAGACCACTAAAATTCTACATTACTAGTCAAAGCATGTAAAGGTGCAACGGTTCTTGCAAAATTTTCCATAAATCTACGATAGTATCCTGAAGCGCCAAGGAAACTACGTACCTCAGTTTGTGTGTGTGGTGTAGGTAGATTAAGGATTACATCTATTTTTGTGGTATCTACCCTAATTCCATTTGCAGAGATATAATTCCCTAGTACCACACCTTCTATCATCATCATGTGACACTTTTCGTGGCTTAAACATAACCTGGTTGCAATGCACCGCTCTAGTATTTTCTCCAGGTTATTCAGTGCTTGATCGAATTCGTCACCATAAGTAGTGAAATCATCCATATAGAATTCAAATCCTTCATTGATCAGATCGTTGAATATGCTCAGAATGGCCCTTTGAAAAGTGGTTGGAGCCTTACAAAGTCCAAAGGGTAATACTCTGTATGTGAAAGTGCCCCAGGGGCATGTGAATGTAGTTTTATCTTGATCTTCCAGGGCAATCTGAATCTGATTGTACCCACTAAAACCATCTAGGAAAGAAAAGAATTTATTTCCTACCAAAGTATCCAGGACCTGGTCAATGAAAGGCAAAGGGAAGTGATCTTTTTGAGTGGCTTTGTTAAGTTCCCTGTAGTCAACACATATGCGCCATTTCCCATTTTTCTTTGGGACGATCACTAATGCGGAAACCCACCAACTATCTGAGATGGGATATATAAAATCTACGTCCAACAGCTTTTATAATTCTTCTTTAACGATATCCCTGAGGTGAGGATTCAATATTCTCTGTGGCTGTCAGATAGGCTGAGAATCTTTTTCAACATAAATATGGTGTGTGCAGAGTTGTGGATCAATACCTTTCATATCAGAATATTCCCATGCAAAGGCTTGTTGGTATTTGGAGAGGACTTGAATTAGCTTTTGTTGTTGTTGTTCATCTAAATTGGCATTGATGTTTAGAGACCTCCCTGGTGCAATCTCGACGAGTTTGCTGTTATGAACGGTTGTAGTTGGAATTTGTTGTTCCATTAAATCTTCCAGCAGGTCTCCCTGTGATTCACAGTATAGAACAACTTGGAGCATATGGCAGGTCAGGTTTCTCATGGTGGTTGGATTATTGATAAACCCATTGATTACATCATCCTCTAGCTAGTCTTTAAGTCTGAGGGCTTCTTCCTGCGTAAGAGGGGATCGTAAATCCTTCTTTGGGTATCGCAATGATGGAAATTGTGGATATACGAAAGTTGGGCTTGGTTTAGCAGGAGGATATAAATGAGGTTCTTTGTGATACCCCCTCTAGTGATTGCCATATTACCTGCTCAACATCCTATGTATGCATCTGCTGTTGCAAGCCATGGCCTGCTCAGTATCAATGGATGCCATTCAAGTCCACTTCTTGGGTTGATGATGAGGAAGTCCGCCAGATACTCCCAAGAGTCGACGGAGATGGCTATATCATGTAGTGTGCCAACTGGTCAAACTACCGATCGATCTTCCAACTGCAGCATTATTGCGGTGGGTTCGAAGGAGTTAAAACCCAGGGTATTGCAGGTTTCCATACTCAGTATGTTGATGGTTGCTCCCAAATCAACTAGTGTATTGGGAAAAGAACAACCCTGGATCTGAACTATCACTATGGGATTCCCCAGATCTGCATATTTAACCGGTTCTTGTCTACCTAAAATTAGATCAAACAAGGCTCCTACCACATGGACTGTTGATGATGGATTTTTAATTTTTCTGACGGGCTTTCTCCCACATAGCTCCTTGATCATTTTTGCGTAGATTGGGATGTCCTGAAGAGCTTGCAGGAGTGGAATCTTGATATATAAATTCTTGAGTTCCCCTACAATGTCGAAGTTGGGATGTACGGTCAGTTTTGCTATCATCAATCTTTTGGGGAATGGAGGGGAGGGCGTTGCATCCTTATCAGGATTTTGTGATTCGAATGTGTTCCCCTCCTACTCAATTTCTTCTATTATTACCATAGTCGAAGGTGTTATTGTTGGTTGTTTTTCACTCTCCTGCTCTTGAAAAACATTATTTTCTTCAGGAGAGATTATTCATCTCGATCTCAACCGTAGTTTGTTTCACCCTACCGAGTTAGTCTCTCCTTCTCCATTCTCCATAATCTGGACGAGATGAGCCATTCTATTATTTGGATTTGGGTGAGGTTGGGCTGGTTGTTGAGGGTGCAATTGGGATTGTGGGTTTTGGGGCAATTGGAGTGGTGTTTGTAACGTAGACTGAGTTTGAGGGGCCATCCCCATGGGTTGTTTGTTTATCCCCATGGGGCGTTGCCAATTCTGATTCCAATTTGGGTTTTGGGTAGTCATGTTGGGCTACTATGAAGGGTAGATGTTGTTATTTGAGTTTTTCCAGGATGAGGTGGGATATTGTGAGTTTCCAAGTGGAAATTGCAGTTTGTTGATTCTACTAGGATGGATTTGCAGCAGGATGGTTTTGCCAAGTGGGATTTGCAGGTGGGTATTGTTGGGGTTGCCAATTCTGATTAGTAAACGGATGACCCTACCATGTGCTACCAAGAGATTGCTGCTGATTATACTATCCAGAGAAGAAAGAGGAAGGGTTTTGCAGTGTATTTGGAGGTCGATTCTGCCATTGACGACGTTGAGCCATCATATATAAAGGCTCTATTTCTTCTTTTGGTTCTCTAAAGACAACTTTTAGTCCAGGAAGTGATGGGCATTGTTCCGTGTCATGATCCTTGGCGCAGATAACGCAAACCTGGACCACATCCAAAGGGCAATCCCTTGGACCATGTTTTCTTCTGCACCTATGGCAAAATATGGCCAACGTTTGTCCTGCTTCTGTTTTTTTTATGCTTGGCCTGCAACACATCCAATTGTGTAGTCAGAGTGCTCAAAATATTTTTTTTTAAGTTTTCTAAGAGATTACCAACTTCATCTCGTGTAACACCCCCGCTGGTAATATTGTTATTTATGGTGAGGGGGTTACACATCCCTGATCTGGTCCATGAAATTCCTCTTGAGCACCTGATGCACAATAGGACGATGTCATCATAAGTTTCTTGATAAATGTCACCCTTCCCCATTAAGTTCAACGTTTCTACCCATTCATCTTTCATACCTTTAATCAGAGTTGCCTTAAGTACTTCACCTGGTAACGTGCCATAGGGTGATCTTTGTAAATTATATTGAAATCTCTCAACATATTCTTCTAATGATTCATTTTCTTTTGCATTCATTTGAAAGATTTCATCTTTTAAGTCTCTCGTTCTACAATAATCTTGATATTTTGTTAAGAAGGCGTGTTTCATCTCATCCCATGAGTTTATAGTTCCTCCCCCTAATCCCATGAACCAGCGTAGAGTTGCTCCTTTCAAAGTGGAGGGGAACAATTTCAATTTTTGGGGTTCAGAGGTGTAATCATACCCTCTACATAGGACATCAAATTCAAATAAGAATGCATCCGGGTCTTCTGAGATTAATCCATGAAAGGTTGGCAGGTTTTGTAGGGGAATTTCCTTCATGGGGGCATTAACGATTGGATCAACTATCGAATATTCCAAAGTGGAATTCTGGGGACGTTGTGGACTTGGTTGTGCCATTTGATCAAAAATATGCCAGAAATCTTAAGGGATTTCTTGATCCAGATATTTTATTTGAATTGATTGGTTATCTGATCCTCTAGGGGATTTGACTGCACTCCCTCTATCTGGGATTTCGGGTATGCCTTCTTCTTTCACAGGAGATTCAGGATCGGGTGGTGGGTCTATCTTAGCTATCCCACTGGTTTCTCCTTCTCCTTCCTCCAGATTACAAGAGTTTCCCTCTTCTAAAAGGTTGAGGGGTGGAATATCTGTGCTCTGAAAGATTTGCTCAGTCCCTTCATTTTTGCTATGAATCTCGGCGTGGGCTGCAGTTGGTGAAACTGCCACCTAAGGAATTCGGGTAGATCCTTTTCTAGGTCCAACTAAAGCTTGAGATTCTGCTTTTCAGATGATGTCGTCTATGAAAGTTCTTCTTCCAAGGAGCACCGAGCCCTGGGCTTTGGCAATTTTTGGTGGGGGTTTTGGTTTTTCAAGATCTTTCTTCTTAATCATACACACTTCACACAGCAAAAAAAAGGGAAAATCAAGAAAGAAAAAAAACACCTATGCAACCTCTTAATGCGTCAGCTGGAGGTAGGCGTTGGTATAAGCATCTTACTTATTGCCTACATAGGTTCTTACCTTCCGTCTTCAATACCTTGTCCTTCAGAGGCACAATCTATGCTACCTTTGACATTCTTCCCCGACAATGGTGCCAAAATGTTAGGCTCTAAAGATGTCTAAAAACAACCTTAGTTTAACATTAATTTATCAACCCGAGGATTCATCTTTTATCTCAAAGAATATCAGCAAAGTCTATGCAGATAGCTCGTAGAGGCTAAAATCATGTAGTGAAAGCAAATCTGAGTTTATCAACAATCAAGTTCCTCAAATGTTCATTAAAGATTCTAGGAATTGAAATCTAAAGTTGTGCAATGGAAAGGAACTAATTAATATATTGAATTCATTTTAAGAGCAGTAATTGAATCTAGATAAAGACTTGCAGAAATGACTATTATTATGAATCAAATTTCTAGAAAGAAAAAGGCGAATTACTCTATCTATCGAAAGAAACAGAGACTGTAATCTAGTCAAAAAGAGACAACAATCATATTTCTATTGAAAGGAACAACAACTATATTCTAACAGAAAGTAACAAAAAATGTAAACTAAGTAAAAGGAACATCAAATGTAAACTAAGTAAAAGGAACAACAAAAGTAAACTAAGTGAAGGGAACAACAAACGTGAACTTATGAGGAACTGTCACACGTCAAATCTCAATAATAGGAATTGGAACAACAATCATCTAATGCTTCAGGGAATATCTATCTCTTGCAATTGACATGAAATCATCAACACACTTATGCATTCATTTAACTACTATAAAAGAGAATCGAATCACAAAACAGAAATTGAACTGATACAATTATAGGTCGAACAATAGCTCCTTCAGACTAGGCCCTTGGTCCTTAGAAGCACTGTTATTTGAAATTCAGTGTATAGAAATGGTAAAACCGCTCGAAGCTTCTATTGATTTCATAGCTGGTACAACATTTTACAAAAACTGCTAACGCATAACAATTCTAAGTTCTGAGTTCTTAGGTGCAATTCTTCTACTTCTTTTCAATATCTATTTACCCCTTATATATTACAATAATCTGGGTAAATTAAGCTATCACGAGGATCGAGAGATCCTCAGGATTGATTTACTATTACAATATAAACAAATCGATCATCTTCAAAACTACCTTGCGCCATAAAGTCTTCAACCTCCAATAGCTTGTGCATCTTCAATATTTCCTTTGCTATCTTGGGTTTGACAGTATTTAACCAATCCTGTAATAAAACCAGACAATTCCAATCATATTTAGGATCTATGTAATCTAACTTCAACAATAATGCTAAAGAGTATATTATTCATTTTTTATTCTATTTGCTCCTAAATAATCGAAAAGTCAATCAGGATGATATCATGAAATGTGGGAAAAAGGAAGATATTTATACCTTTTTCATAACCTAACACTTGGCGCACCCAAGTCACCCAAAAACTGGGGTCGTGCGACATCACGACGTTTCCAACTCAATGGTTCGATCAAACCAATAGTGCTTCACCTAGACTATGCCTCTTTCACTCAGGGTATGCCCATATCTATGCCTTGAGATACTTGGAGAGTCAAGCCTCAACCCTTAATTCTTTGTCACCAAGGTGCCCACCCAATAATGCACTTTATTGCATTACCCTTGTGTCAATTACAACACATATAGTTAACAAGTTCTATACTTATCTAGTAATGTGACCAAGAACAAGTAACACACATACACATGAGAAAGAGACACATGTATGGTTGGGTGACACCAGAGGTGCCTAAAACTCGTACGAAGCTTCTTATTATACAAGATGTTATAATGAGGTACAATACAATGCATTGATACAAGAGGGAGCACTTGGCTCAAACATAAGATACAAGTCTACCAAGTCTCCTGACTTGCCTATCCCTGTTGTCTCACATTGTGCCACCAAGAAGTTTGCACCACTTCCTTGGCCACGCATGATGAGGGGGCACTCCATAATTAATGTTTTAGTTCTCTTCAACTATTTCTATTGTAGTCATTTTGTTAGCTTCAAAAACTTCTATTGTAAGCAGCTAAGAACGAGGAGGAAAAATCTGTCTTTCTTATAAAAGTCACTCCTCTCTCACTCAATAAAGTGTGATGGTTATTTTTCCACTCTAATCTTTTAGTTTCTCAATTTTCCTGTATTCTCTATTTTCTCTATTCTACACATTGAGTTCTTGTTGTGTGAGTTCTTCATATCTGAATGTAGATCAATTGGTATTAGAGCCTGGATCTCATCAAGCTTTTTCTCGACGTCAAGAATTAGATGGGAATCCAACCACCAATTCAAAAATTATTTTATGTTTGTTCATGTTATGAGATTGCAAAATTCTCGTCACAAGGTTTCAATAGGCCCTCCTCAACATTTCTCTACATGCCCTTCTCAGGGTTTTTCAGTGTGCCCTCT
Organism: Picea sitchensis; assembly: GCA_010110895.2. Taxonomy (NCBI): domain Eukaryota; kingdom Viridiplantae; phylum Streptophyta; class Pinopsida; order Pinales; family Pinaceae; genus Picea; species Picea sitchensis. The sequence goes on from SNQJ01S0015389.1 coordinate 82,385, forward strand.
TGCAGTGCACATATCCTACTGGAGGTGTCTCTTTAGAGTGAACCATGCCACCTCATAAAGAACCATCCAAGTCTAAAATTCATGTTCCAAGTGTCCAAATCAAGTATTCCTCCATCGAAGTATCACCTCCACCAAGACCTAATGACATTATGGGCTAGTAGGGTGATTTCCAAACCTCCAAAGGATAACATCCAAGTGGAAGAAGGTAGGACCTCGTCCACTAGTCATGCCAGAGTACCTCCAAAGGAAACACCCTCCTTCTTCAATGTGAAAATGGTGATCACAATCCTGCCCCAAACGTGGGGTTTCTGCATTCATCCTTGGTCTCCAAATCCCCCATGAAGGTCCGAACAAAGTCATCTCCTCATGATACTTGTCCATCGAGAAAGGTCCTACAAAGACAATCAGATGCACCTTCCAAAGGTCCATAAGCCACAAGAATTATTCCAAGTAAGCCACTTATAATAATGGAACCACCCAAACATGTGCATCAAACCCCCCTTTTCAAACTAAACAAATTCTCAAAGACCTTATACAATTTGTCAAATTTAGGTGTGGGAGGGATGTTAATGCATCCTATTGGGTTAGTAAATCCCTAAGTCAAAGGTGTTTTCCAGGGGAAACCTATTTAATCCATGTGTGAGTATGAGGTGGAGTGGGGTAAGAATTCTAGGCATTGTTTTCATGGCATACAAGGGTTCATATTGTCTCATTTATGGGTGCCTTAGTAGAGGGTGTGTTGCCCTTCGTCCACGATGCAACCTCTTTCCAAGCCCCTTTTTCCATTAATTGATTAAAGTCCAAACAAATTGGGCACTATAAGACATGGAAAGAAAAGAGTACCACAATGTCACTTGAAGCTTAGGTACACTGAGTTCCATATGCATGGAAAGAAAAGGACATCGCAAAAATGAACCTCCTCGACAAGTGTGACATCTATATAATGTGAGTTTTATTTTGCAGGTCTTTCAATTCTTTTAGGAGAAACACTTCATTGTTCTCAATACCTCTTGGGCGAGCATCTGGAAGGTTCATGATTGGATTTTATCTTGTTCCAGTTACATTTCCCTCTGGGCCTTCAGCCCCTTCTTCCCATCAAATGAGGTGCAATCCCTTCTTGGGTCAGTGCACCTGAAAACCCAAAAGACAAGGAGATGAAATGGAAGAAGCATGGAAAATGATAAGTATGATCGGGAATAGTACAATGAATATTCAAGGAACCCCTTAGTATCATCCCATTCTCAAGGGTGACCAACATACTAGGACGTAATGACATCTACCAAGGTTAAATAAGGAAAAATGTATAATTTCTGAGCAAACATTATGTAATTAAGAAAGGATTCTTTGCAACATATTCAAATGATTCAATTATTAAAGTGACACTTACCATGAAACCAGACTTATTACCTCATGAAGTAAGATCTGTTTCCCTCTGGGGCCAAGTTGGTGTGATGGATGCTACTTTGTTGCTAGTGATGTATGGTGATACAACAATGAATAGGAGGGCCCTTGTGGGGCTATGCTAGTCAATTTGGCTCTTGGCACTCAATGTATGCTACTTGTGTTCCTCGCGAAATGATCTCCTTAGTTACCCCTAGTCTGAGGGGGTAAAACCCCTGACCATCCCAAAGTTGTCTCTCTCGACAATCCGACCAAATCTAACCCCTCTATGATCCTAATGATCGCTAATGAACCCAACACCTCTAATGTAACCTTGTTTAGATATAATTTTCATATTAAGCATGAGTTGACTACTCTAATCATGGATAATGAAAACCAAAAGAACCTTGTTGCCCAGGATTTGGTACATCATCTTAAATTAAGCACCACTTTGCACCCGACTCCACATCATCTTGGCTGGGTAAAAAAGGGAGACCCTTGTATTACTGTCCCCTGGTGTTGTGTGGTGATATTTGTTATTGGCCCTTTCTGGGATATTGTGGTGTGTGGTGTCTCCCCCTTAGATTATGTCGATTTTTTATTGGGCCTTCCCTACCAATAGGACCGACATGTTATGTACCATGCTAAAACCCACAATACCACATACAAAAGGAGAGGCACACCTATGTGATTACATCCTATGCTCTTAAATCCACCCAACCTATTATTGGACATGCAATCATTAAACAAGTCAACATGAACAAAGACGTCTTTATGTACTTAGTACACTCCATTAAACATGATAAACAGACCAACCCTGTACCTATGGACATGACTCGCCTATTGCAATAATTTGTAGATGTATTCACTCAAACCACAAGCCTACCCCTATCTCGATCTATTGAACACGTGGTTGATCTCATTCCTGGCGCTTCTTTTCCAAACACCCCCTCCTATCGCCTCACTCCCTGAGAGACTCATGAGATAGAACGCCAACTTTGCCAACTTGTGAACTCATGCCATATTAAACCTTCCTCATCGCCTTATGCATCCCGACCCTTTATTATTCCCAAAAAGGACGCATCTGAATGGCACCTTGTGACCAACTAACAAGCCCTTAAAAAATCTACAATTAAAAATCGCTACCCCCTTCCCCAAATTGAGGATTTTCTAGACCACTTACAAGGGAATTGTTTCTTCACAAATATGGATTTGACAGCTGGCTACCATCAATTTCACATGCATGCAACCGACACATGGAAAATTGATTTCAAGTACAAGTTTTGGCTTTTTAAGTGGTTGATAATGCCATTTGGGTTGACAAATGCGTCGACCACGTTTATGATGTTAATTAATGATATATTTCGGCCACACTTGCTTGAGTTTGTGGTTATTTATCTTGATGATATATTGATATTCAGTAAGTCTTGGGCATAGCATCTTCAACATGTCCACAATGTACTTGAGCTCCTGTGGGTGCATAAGCTTGAGGTAAACGAAAATATGTCATATTTTGGATAGACAGTTCAATATTTGAGTTTCATTTTAGACACCACAAGGGTTTGCCTAGATCCATCTCGGGTATAGGTTTTGTTACAATTCCAACACCCTCTAATGCACATGACCTCAAGAGTTTCATGGGTAGTATCAATTTCTACAGGAAATTTGTTTCTCATTTTTATCAATTGGCTCGTCCTCTACACCACCTCTCCAATCACGCCAAATTTATTTGGAGTGCAGAGGGAAACATTAATTACAACACCTATGATAAGGAGTTCTAAAATTTGGTACATACATTGAAGCAATGACACCATTATATTCTCGGCAAAGGAAAAATTCTTCAAAGAGATAATTACCCCCTGATCTTCATCAATTTATAGAGCAATATTCAAGAGAAACTCCATCTGAAGTGGGAAACCTATATTCAACAGTTCCATCTTGTAATCAAATACAATAACAAGATGGTTGACTTGTTAAGTCGGCCACCTACTTAGGTCCTACACATTTTAGTGGTGCATTGTGCAACCTATGATTCCTAAAAAGACATGTATGCAAAAGATCCATGTTTCAATGAAATTTGGGGAGCATTGCAACAACATACAATAATCAATCATACTCCCTTTCTGGATTATACTATCCATGATGGTTGGATTTATAAACTGATCCATATTATTTTTGAGAAGGAAATGAAAGAAGAGATATAACATAGAAATATACATAGATATTGCAAGAGAGCCAATAATATAACAGAGATATATCATATATAACAATAGGCACATATATACATTAATACACAATTTCTATTAATGAGCGAAATGTACAAAAATGTAGAAATACAGAGTGAAAGACTTGCTAGAATGGCAGCATTGTATCTCTGAGAAGAGATGTGATGACTACTCACATTCGAAAGAATATGATTGTTACAATGAGTCTCTAAAGGCCTTTTTAACATAAGGAAAATCTAAAACCCTAACCCCAGAAGATGAAAAATCAAAAGGTTTGCAGGCCCCAATGGGGGTAGTTGATACATCAACTTCCCGGGGGTGTAACTTTTGCATACGATCTTTGTTTGGGTTTCTCTATACACCGTTGGAAAGGTCTAACCGAGATGAATGATTTTTGACTGGCCTAGGCTAGTGCCTATAACATTCACCTGGGTTCAAATCCCCAAAAAAACATCGTTTAGGGCCTCAAAATGGCCCCAGAAGTTTGGGACCTGAAACACTGTCGAACAACTGTATAGGTGGAAAAATCTATTTTGATCCAGTTGAATAGGTGGGTGGCCATCGATATCCATCTGGATCATAAACCCAACCAACAATGTGTGCCACAATCTGAATATCATATTTTTCTCATCCGTGAAGAACATGCCTCTATTTGCGAGGGGCATTTTGGATCAACCAAGACCATCCCCAATCTCCAACGCCTCTTCTACTGGCCCGCGCTTCCAAAAAACATAGACAAATTCATCCGTGCTTGTTCTCTCTATTCACAAATAATCCATCCAACCACAAGAATGGTCTTTACCATCCTTTACATGTGCCCTCCCACCCTTGGGAATCCATTTCTATTGATTTACTGAGTGGTCTTCGTACAACTCTCCACAAAGACGATGTCATTTGGGTAGTTGTTTTTCATTTTTCTAAGATGGATCTTTTTCTTCCTTGTCATAAGACTACCTCTGTTTCTCAAACCACATACCTCTTCTTCCATCATATTTATCCTCACTTTGGCTTGCCTAATAATATTATTTCAGATAGGGTCCCTCGCTTCCCTATTACCTTATGTCGTACTATCTAGTCCTTGTTGGCTTTCCAACTTCATTTTTCCACTTCCTTTCAACCCTAGACCTACGGGAAAAAAACATTGCCATTCATACTATGATTCGCTCTCTTTGCAATTATAAAAACAAACAATGGGACTCTTATCTGCATATTATACAACATATTTACAATCAGGGCACACACTTCTCCACTAGTTTCTCACCCTTCGAAGTGTGTTTTGGGTTTCATCTCCATATGCCCTTAAAGATACCCCTTACCCTTGACCCTTCAGGGTATGCATGCTAGTAACAATAACACCACTCAGCGCGATTTTTTATCCACCATATAGTTCAATGCCATACCTAGGTAGTAATTTCCTTACAAGCAGCCCAAGAACGTGAAAAATAGAGGCATGACAAGAATTGCATGAAACTGCTCTTTTAGTAGGGCAATTGTGTGTGGCTCTTGCTAGACAAGCACTACTTCAAAGGCCAACACCATAAACTGCACCCACTGCATTATGGCCCATACATTGTCTTGGAATGAATTGGTGAGAATTCATATCGCCTAGACTTGCCTTCATAGCTTGAAATCCATGATGTGCTCAATGTGAACAATCTCAAGTTGTTCGAACCACCTATGCTTGAAGAAACCATCATAGACCATCATACGATGGATAATATTCCTGATTCTCAACCTCCTCTGCTTGTTGATACCATTCTCGACTCCAAAACCCAAACCACTCACAACAAAAATATGTTTCTTATCTTGTAGTTCGAAAGGGACAAACACTATCTCAGGAAAAATAGATGTCTACAGATACATAACATCGCAATTTCCCTCAATTGTTTGCTGCAATATGGATGCTTCTGAATCTAAACATGAAGGAATTGGGCCACCCAAAATTGCGCACCACTTCCTTGGCCACTCATGATGAGAGGGAACTCCATAATTAATGTTGTAGTTCACTTCAACTATTTCTATTGTAGTCATTTTGTAAGCTTCAACAAATTCTATTGTAATCGGCTAAGAACGAGGAGGAAAAATACACCTTTCTTATAAAAGGCGCTCCTCTCTCACTCAATAAAGTGTGATGGTTATTTTTCCACTCTAATATTTTAGTTTCTCAATTTTTGTGTATTCTCAATTTTCTCTTTTCTACGCATTAAGTTCTTGATGTGTGTGTTTTTTCAGATCTGAATGCAGATCACACATCCTCCACATACTACCATGATTGAGCTTGTCTCACTACCTATCACAAAACTTCTCACCATTGCACACACTTCCCAAATCCAAAGTTATCCTGCCTGATAGAATCACCTCAATGAACTTGCCCCATCCCTGTCCACAGAACCTCCGCAAGGCAACAAAGGTCATCCTATGTGGAGAAACTCGTCTCCTTGGGGGATATTGCCTCTTTCTTCCCAAATCTGCCTCAGATGCCTTTGTATTTTCTCTACCGAGTTATTGTCTCTAGCTCGTCGCAAATTTTTCATATATATGCATTCGCCTCACCGAACCATCACAATGTTTTGTACTTGAACCATCATGTCCTTTGGGTGAGGATGAGCCGACCAACCAATTCTCCTCTCTGTGTGGTTCACTCAAGTCGCAATGCATCCAACCATCACGTCATTTCATTGGGTCGTGCCTCAAATTGCCCACTTTTCCAAGTCTACCTCATCTCTCCACACCTTGCGTCATTTGCAGGAAAACACCTAAGGATGGCATGCCCAAGACATCTGCATGGTGAGCGCATCCATTAGTCATGATATACGATGATGTGTGGCACACATCGAGGAACCATTCTTTACCATTTCAATCCCCAAGTGTGGAGTGCTCATCAATATAAGTCTTGGCTCACCTCCTCAAGTCACTTAGCCAAGTCCCACCTTATCAAGTGCATCCAACTTAGCCAACTCATCACACAACCCACCCAACCATAGGTGCACGCATCCATATAAGTCTCCTAGGAAACCCCAACTTCCATGACTTGTGTTTATTCATACTGATTGGGCGAAGGTGCTATACACCCTCCTCATCGAAGGCCTAACAGAGGGCCAACCCATTAGAAATATATTACAACTATTCTCTTAGTGGAAAAAATGAGGGGAGAGGTCTTCTGGACTATTATAATCATGTGACATTGAGTTACCCATTGAGGTAGTGAGACATGGATTTGTTGAGTTTCTACCCCAAATCAAGGGTGGTAGTATTTCCAAAATGATTATGCTTGAATGGTTAATTATCTATTGTAGTTAATTAGTAAATTTTTGTAGTAAAAGGTGGGTATCATTATAATAAGAGGAAAATTTACATAAATTACAAAATTTGCTCATACGGAAAGAGCACTAATATATTCCTTAGATAGCTTAACTCTTTATGGAACAAGGGTATTGACCAAACATTTTTATGAATTATACAACCTCAGAATAAAAGCGGATAATTATTTAACATATAGTGGCCTATAATAGAATCCTATGTCATGATCTTAATATAATAAACTAGTACTTGGGATGGAAGAAGCAACATAAACAAAAGAGGAGGTCCATAAAACCATAATAATGCATTCTTACATTCAAGCCTCCAAGGTTTCATCCTAGGTGTTGACATCTGAGGCAACTATTCTTGTAGCAATGACATGAGTGTGCATGATTTGAGTGAGATGGGTATTCCAACTGGAGAGGTCCTTTCCTTCTTAGCCAAGTCCTTGGAAATGAGTAATAGGGTAATTTCTGTATATGCAAGCATATCATAAAATGGGTTTCTATACTTTCATTGAGCATCGATGTTGGAGGCAATGAAAGATCACATGTGCCACATCATGACAAGGGCAATGTACAATAATATGTGATGCCCTTTAGTGTGCATAGGATCTATAAGGGGAATATCAAAGCGAGAATCATATTTTGGACCTTACTCGCTATGTCTCAACCTTGCTTCCTTCTCTAGTCTTGTAACCTCTCGATCGACCTCCTTGGATTGATCCCACTTAAAAGATGCATAAAGATACTCATTTATTTTAGCATATGATGGAGGTACTCCTGATTCATAAACAAAATCTGAGCTTTCATCCCCAATAATAGTGGAGGGTATTGTGTTGTTCCTCTTCTTCAAAAATCCCTCATGTTGCTTCCTTATTGGATGCTTCACAATAGGTCTAGGATTATATGCGGTCTTGGGATGTTGATCCTCACAGTATTTGATGTCAAGGTTATCCCTAACCAATTTTATCCACATTTGTTTACTTTTTTCATAAAGGGAGAGATATAACAAATGAAGGAGTGGAGATAATCTTTAGATCTTGTCATATAGTCAGATAGTATTTACCAAGTCTATATGGAAGACATTTGCTTCTAATACAAGGATACTTCCCATTTGTGTGATGGAAGAAATTTCTACTACCATGATGAGCCTTCATCATCGTCACTCTCTGCTCATGCATAAGAGTATTTTTATATATGTTTGTTGTATTAAAGGTGGATTCAAGCCTCCTCTATTCAAATATTGATTATTTATGTCTTTTGTTCATTTTGCCACCCCCATAGTCTCTACTCTTGCCATTTATCACCCTATCCAAGGGTAATCAATTCACAACATTGCTTAATAAGATAAATATTGTTAGTTTTTATGATTATGTTTATCAATATAATGATGGATTTTTATTATGCTCACTTCTTGTAATTCATGTCATGAATTTAACTAGTATAGTTCAAAAGAACATAGTAGCTTTAGCAATATTCACTACAGAAATATTTTACACTTGATAGCTAGAGAGTTAACCCTCTAATGTTGCACTTGTCCACTATCCATAGTGTTTCTCTATGAGAGAAAATAGAATGACCTTGTGATTTGACAGATTGGCTTATTGGTTGAAAAGAGTCTCTTAAGAAAGGAATGATGGGAACATGGTGTAATGTTTTTTAGTTATCACATCTATTGATTTACTTAATGACATTATGATGGTAGTTGTAATATTTAAAGTCATTATTTGTGGAGAATTTTTTTTTTCTTTTCTGAAGAAATTTTCGCGGAAAACCCACCAAATACTTCTCCATGATCCATGGATGGTAATTGGGGTTAACCATATCCCCAAGAAGCATGAGAGTCGAACCCATGACCTCCCCGACTTCGGGGGAGAGTATGCACGTTTGGCATTAAGACCAATTGAGCTAACCCTTGGGGATATATTTTTTGTGGGGATCTTATATATATGTAATGGGGAATTATTTGATTTATTGAAGTCTTAGTAGAGAATTTGTTTTTTAGTTGTTCTTATATACATGTATTGGGGAATTGTTTGATTTGTTGAGGTCCTTTAGTACAACATTTATTTATTAATTGTTGCAATAATTGGTGTACTTGTGTCATTATGATGGTGATTGTAGCATTTAAATCCATCATTTGTAGGGCATTGATATACATGCAATGGGGAATTATTAGACTTATTAGGTTCCTTTAGTGGGGCATTTATATTTCTCCTTGTTACCTAAGATAGGTGGGAAAGCGACTTGGTAAGTGAGTTTTGTATTTTCTCACAATCATAATGTGAAGTGGTATTTTCATTTCGAATCATATACATTGAGAAATTCTTAAGGTTATTATCTATCCATTGGTGTGAATCAACTATCAAGGTGGCCTAATGTAAAGTCTCATGCAATGTGGCTCAATGTAGATA
>SNQJ01S0015390.1:37702-59932 GCA_010110895.2 Picea sitchensis
ACCAATCATGTATCAACTACTCATCAACTATGACTCATCAAGATGTACCAACATCATCAATTACTTATCTCAACCATGTACCCAACATGTACTTCAACCAAAAGCCCTCATCAATTTCATCATCCAAATCTAATTTGTAACTCTATAATAGACCTGGTTTATATGATCACGTGCCTGCAAACCTTCCTTAACTTTAACAACAAGATACTAGAATTTTCATCAAACTTTACTTTAGTCTCACATGAGTTGTTTTGGATTAGTCAACAACCCTAAATTGAAATAATCATAAGTATGTACCTGCAATGAATAAAGATATGAAAATAGTACACAATGTTCTTTAGTGTGTTTTATGAAATTCCTCCTTGTGTCATTACTTGGAACCTCTCAAAAAAGGATTTATATCAAAAATGACATACCTTGTTGAATTCTGGCTTATTCTAGAGAGAAAAGTTTTAGAGCATGCCTTGCACGAAATATTTTTTGTATGGATATGAAAATTGTTGAAAGGATACTAAATATTGTACTCTAACCAAAATATTTAGTCTTACTAAATTTGGATCTTTTATGAAGAATTTATGACATTTTAACCCGAAACACTTGTTTTAGACTAGTTCCAGGACTAGCCACACACCCTCTTTTCCACGGAGTGTAACTCCAAAAATAAAACGACCCACAAGATGAAATTTGTACCACAACTACTTGGATATGTTTCCTCAACGTCTCCCTCCCCAATTTCACGTTATGAATCATTCTAGAAAAAAAGTTATTGCGAAAATGGTGAGATGACCTGTAAATAACATACCTTAGAAAGCATCATCAAAAGAATTTATCCTCCCTTAAATTTTGGATTTATTTGCTTCGCCTTCCCTCTAAAATTCGGCTTAGATATCCTTTGTTTACCTCATTCACTTGTATACATTCAATATTCTCAAGTGTGATTAAAATGAGAGAACCTTGCCTCTTATTTATATTTTCATGTAGCTTCCTCAAGGGGTTACCTTTTAACCATCTTAGCCCACTTTCCTGATTTTAGGGTTAATGCATTTCTAACCACTTGTCTACTTAGTAATTTCTCCATTAACTTTATTATTTAAATAATTTCTTCTTTGCAAACACTTTGACATTTTTTGGGGGGCTTCTAGATGACTCACAAGGGTTCTCCAACTTCACATGGCCATAACTCTCTAACCGTGAGGATTTATGTGACGTTACACGTACCAATGGAAATGTCATGACATGTATCATCCATCTAGAATAGTCTTTCCTGCAAATATATCAAAACTCATACCATTATCCATCAAACAAACTTCGGTCCATTACCTAAACCTGGGTTCTCCAACTTCACATGGCCATAAATCTCTAACCTTGAGGAGTTATGTGATGTTCCGCATACCACCAGAAATGGAATGACATGTACTATCCATATAGAATAGTCTTACCTTCAAATATATTAAAACTCATACCGCTATACATCAAACAAACTTGGGTCCATTACCCAAACCTTTGTGCTACCAAAATTCGCTACCAGACTTTATCCAAGGGTCGACATCAATCACTAAGGGTTGATATCAATCTACATTATCACTCTCCAATGGTTGACATCAATTACAACCAACAATTCATACCAATTTTTCATCAACCTAAGCCAACTGTTTGACAACATCGTAATATCTCCCTAACCATGAGGATCCAGGTGGTGTACCACATATCACCGAAAATGGCATGACGTGTACTATCCATCTCTGATAGTATTACCTGCAATTTCATTGTCCTTCATGTTGTTATTACTTAATCAACCTTAGGTCACATAACCACACATCCGGGGATACTATATCAAATGTACCCAACTAAATCATCATCAATCTCGATCATACATATGATAACCAACTATTCAACGATCTCGTCCACATCTATGGGGCTTATGTACTTCTCAAATGGTTGACATAAATCTCTAAGGGTTGACATCAATCTCCAAGATCACTCTCCAAGGTTTGAAATCAATGAAAACCAATTGTCCAAACCCACTATCCAACAGATTGGGCAAGAAGTATTGATGATAAGAAAAGTAGCAGTGGAACAACATTCTTTCTAGGAAAATTTCTAGTATCATGGTTGAGAAAAAATCAAAATTTAATCTCTCTATCCACTGCAAAAGTCGAATATATTGTAGCAACATCATGTTGCACAAAATTTCTCTGGATGAAGCAGACATTGGAGGATACCAAGGTAGAAAATGACCATCCAATATCAATCATATGTGACAACAAAAGTGTAATCAACATTTCAAAGAATCATGTTATGCACTCAAAGATGAAGCATATTCCCATCAAATGCCACTTCCTAAGAGAACATGTATACAATCAAAGTGTCAAGCTAGACCACATTGCCACCAAAGAACAGGTTGTAGATATATTTACTAAACCCCTTCCCAAAGACACATTTGAATATCTCATACAAAAGTTGGGAGTGATATCCCTCTCATCTCGTAAGTAAAGGAAAACACAATATCAGGGGTAGCATCCCTTTTCCATTGATTTCAAAGGGGGAGAAGCTACAGACTAAAGAATAATTGTAGACAAGGGGTATTAAATAATTGAATAAGAGTTTCCATCAATTAAAAATGGGGATATTGTTGTAAATATTGTTTTCATTGATGTCAACGATAGGGGGAGACTACATATGTCCAAGATAAATATTACAGGTTGGAGATTGTTGGAAATATTATTTTTGCATTCGTGATGCTCAGTTTGGATACCCTATATTTGAATGCCTTTTTACTTTGAAGACTTGGATCAAATTGGAGAATAGGATATATGGTTGAAAATATTATTTTGAGACCTTTGAAATGGTATATAAAACTCCCTCTAACTCCATAGGAATAAGGAGATATGAAAGAGTATGTCAATTCAACCAAGCCAGAAGGTATAGTTCGATCGAGCCAATTTTACAAGTCGGCCCCATAAGTGAGTGTAGAAACACTATAAATGTAGGATAGATGTGTGCATTTGAAGAGAATCCAAGAAAGAAGAGAAAGTACAATTGTACAAAATAGATATGAGGTGTGCAAGAGGATTTGGGGAGTATTCTTGGGGTATAAATGTGCATAAGAGTTTTCATGGAGTTTTAAGGGTGCGCTATGAAAGACTAAGGTCTATGATACTGAAAAGTATGATGTTTTGATGTTTTGATGTTACAGTATGGAATTATATTTTGGGAATGATTTTATGAGGTTCACTAGGGAATGAAGGCTAAATCTAACTAGTTTTTGAAGCTATGGTTGGGTTATGAAGCAAGGAGAGGCATTGGAGAATGAAAGTTAAGGGTATGATGATTTTGTGAAATCCATGAAGCACGAAGATGTAGGTGAAGTCAAAAGTACTTTGTATGAAGATATTAACCCATACAAGTCTTACTTAGTTGGTGCTCATTTGAGAGGTGTCTCCATTAGGTTGGTGTCTACACAATATCTTGCTAAGTTGGTGCTCAACTAACAGGATTTGTGTCTCCAGTAGGTTGGTGCCTATAGACATTTATAAAGATGATTTTTTGTGGTTTTCTCCCACAAGGGTTTACAAATTAAATTATGTGTACTGTTATTTGATTTTGCATGCATTTGTTGTTTTAAAGTTAATGAATTATTGATGAATTCTCATTTAAAGTAAAAAGTATCGTATACTCATTCAACCCACCTCTCAGTATAATTATAAGTTCAAAAAATAGGTGGACGAAATATGAGTCAACATGATGGATAACCTTTAAAGGAAAGTCAAATTCATGGGAGCAATAAATTTTATGTTCACTTATATTAGAAGGAATATATCCTTTTCACACCCATTATTAGTATATCCTACAACTTCCAAGAATTGAAAATTTTGAGATTGGAGCTTAGGAAGTATATGGTGCAATGGTTGTTAGACAATTCAGACTAACTGAGGGGAGACGAATCGATTAGTCACCTATTTACTTGATTTAAATCTTTTAACACAATATTCTTCTAGTCACACAATTTACTTGATTTAAATCTTTTAACACAATATTCTTCTTTACTTATGAATAGTTTATGTCAGCAAGTATGTAAGAATAAACAATTAGACATATCATATAGACATTGACACAATAATTTCATGAGGAAACCCATAAAGGGAAAAACCTATTCTTCTTTTAAATGTAAGGCAAGCACCAACTTCTCTTTACATTATATTTTATCTGAGAAACTACTCAAATGAGGCTGCAACCTCCATTTGTTCAGCACCAACTGAAAGAAAACTCCTACTGCCTGAATGCAAGCTTCAAATTGCAATGAGACTCCGTATCCCTAGCTCCTCCCTTCCTCCCTGGTTCTCTAGCTGCAACTAGAAGGAAGTCACAACTTCCTATGTTCAAGCACCAACTTGAATCATAAGGACTGAAGTCCTTCCTTGCACCTCCCTACCACCCTTGAAATTTAGGACACCAACCTATCTAAAGTTTAAGCAATCAAAATCTCAATCAAAGTAATCATAAGAACCAATCACAATACATTTAATACAATCTCTGTTTATCCTCTGAATAATTTAAGCCCACAACTCAATCTCTCTGACAAATTATCTCTGTCAAAATCTAGTCTGTAATTCAATTATGATTTTGTAGACTCTGCCATAAATTATGTAACTCAATTTATGAATTTCATTGACATATTTATGTGTAATGAACTCTGCAATTTTAGAGACAACACCTTTGACACTTATCTAATCATTACATACCTCTGAACTTCTTCTATGTTTGATTTGTCTTCAATGTCATAATCAACTCTGCACAAATTCCATCTTTACATTTTAGCCTCAATATTCTCAGCTTTCATTGTAACTGTATATCTTTTGTTCTATTCATTTTCAATCACATACATACCATACATTTCCTCCTTACTTTTTGAAAGTTGTAGATCACACTCCAATGTCTTTTCTCATACCGTATTCTTCAAAGCAAGAGTGCTATTTAATAAAAAATAGTTCAAAGCTCCTTCAAGAATTAGTTTCAACCTCTGTAACTGATTGTAACTGATAAATTACTTCATGTTCGATCATGATAGTTCAAGAGAAAAGAATGCACAAATAACCTCCAATTAGATTGCTTGAAAAAATCCACACTGTTGATTTATAACCGTTATGACTTAAGCCTTTAGAGCCTTGCTTATAATTGTTGAAATATGACCGTCGAGGTTAAGTCTTTTTGATTAATTCATAAGACTGAAATATTATACCATAAAGTGCTTATCGCTCTCCACAAAAAGAGACTTTGAATAACAATGCAATTAAAAAGTGACACATATTCTTCCTATCCCATTTATCGAAATTCTGGATTTTGTTTTGGAGTGTGCTATTCCCTCTTAGCGATGGACTTTTGCAACTTCCGATCCAATCGCTCAAACTCGAAAGAATAGAGACTGTTGATTTCTATTCTCTGATTAACACTAGTATCTAACACATATATATGCACCATTTGTGGTGATAACTAAGACAATTTGGAATATTTATGTGCCAATTTTGGTGATGCGCCATTTGTGGTGATAACTAAGGCAGTTTGGCATATGTATGAGCCAATTTTCATGATGCGCCATTTGTGGTGATAACTAAGATAATTTGGCTCACTGTTTAGTCTTAGTTTTCCATTAATGACAACTACACCTTCCATAACAACTACACCTTCCATAAATAACAATGCCGACAAACTCCACAATGCTAACAAAATATTTGTTTAAAATGCTCTGTCAATATGATGCCAATAGACTCCCCCTTTGGCATTGATGGAAAACTTACCTTTTTCTTTGCTCTGTTCTCCCCCTTTTGTCATCTATGGAAAATGATCCATTAAAATCCCCCTGTCTGAGATAAAATAATATCACTGTCAACATCAACGAGTCATGAACCTGTGTGAATCAATAAACCTGAAAATCTTTAAGGAATGTATCAAATATTTTAAAGTCCTGTCAATTTTGTCCCTCAATGAATTGATCATTTAAACTAGAATTTCTTTCAACTTTCTTTATACTGTTGAAGTTTAATGATTATTCGTTGATATGTTTCTCTTCCTGACCAAAAGACTAAGTAAACATTTGTATATATAGCTTAATTGGCAACAACTCCCCCCTTAAACAATAGCCTTGAACAAACAATTGCCAACAATACGTAATTTGTATTAAGACAACTTGTAGTTTGATATAAAATCAACTTACAGAGAACATACTCCCAACTGATTTCAAAGACTTTCAAATTGCATTTTGGGTAAAGGTTTAGTAAATATATCTGCAATTTGATCCTTTGTTCCAATGTATTCCAGTTTAATAATTTTGTTCGTAACTTGATCTCTGAGAAAATGAAATTTAATAGGAATGTGTTTTGTTTTTGAATGCATAACAAGATTTTTGGAAATACTGATAGCACTAGTATTATCAAAATAAATAGGAATAGGATTATTCTAATGAATGTGTATATATTCCAACATTTGTTTCATCCATATAACCCGTGTACCACAATTTGCAGCTGCTATATATTTTGCTTCAACAGTAGACAGAGACACTGCTGATTGCTTCTTGCTTGACCAAATCACAAGACATCCACCAAGAAAAAATGCCGCTCCACTAGTACTCTTCCTGTCATCAACACACCGTGCCCAATCAACATCAATGAAAGCATGTAAGTCAAGATGCTTACCTGTTGGATACCACAAACAAAACTCTGCTGTCCCCTTAAGATATCTGAAAATTCTTTTGACTGCAAGTAGATGAGAAGCTTTAGGAGATGCTTTAAATCTGCCAACCTGACAAACTGCATGCATAATATCAAGCCTTGTAGCTGTAGCATAGAGAAGACTGCCAATCATAGATATGTACATTGTTTTCTCAACTTCTTCAGAGTCATCAAATTTACTTAATTTACAGCCAGTAACCATAGGAGTGCCAACTGGTTTACTATCATGCATCTGAAACTTCTTAAGAATTTCATGAATATACTTTGTTTGAGAAATGAAAATACCCTTATCAAATTGATTAATTTGCAAACCTAATAAAAACTTCATTTTACCAAGCATATAAATCTCAAACTCATTTTGCATACATTCAACAAACTGTTTGCTAAGGTTCTCATCATCACTTCCAAAAATAATGTCATCTACATAAATTTCTACAATGACAAAGATATCATTCTCTTCTTTGATATAGAGATTACTGCCAGTGTTACCTTTCTTGTATCCTTACTGTCTTAAGTAGTTATCAAGCCTGGAATACCAAGCCCTTGGTGCTTGTTTTAGTCCATATAAATCCTTTTTCAACCTGTAGACATACTGTTCTGCTTCTTGTACCTGAAAACCATCTGGTTGTTCCATGTATACCTCTTCTTCTATGTCACCATTCAAAAATGCAGATTTTACATCCATTTGATAAACTTTAATGTTCTTAGAACTAGTATAGGCTAAAAACAACCTAATGGATTCCATTCTTGCAACATGAGCAAAAGTTTCTCCATAATCAATTCCTTCTACTTGTGCATACCCTTTACAAACCAATCTAGATTTATTTCTTGTTACTTTTCCTGCTTCATCCATCTTATTTCTGAAAACCCATTTATCCCCAATAACATTCTTGTTCAATGGTCTAGGAACCAATTCCCATGTTTTATTCTTTTCAATTTGACTAATCTCTTCTTTCATTTATTTCATCCGGTATTCATCTTTAATTGATTCTTCAATATTTTTGGGTTCAATCAAAGAAAGTAGTGATACCTTTTCATGGGTTGAACTGGATTCTAGCCTTCTACTTCTTGTTCCAATACCTGAATTTATGTCACCAATTATTTGTTCTTCAGGATGATTTTTCTGTATTCTTTTGCTTGGAGTCTTAAATGGAGTTATGCTTTTGGATGGAGTTGTGATTTGTATTGATGTAGGAGTTAACTGTTCATTATAATCAGTCTTAGTTTCTTCTGTTTCACTTACTTCTTTATCCATATTATGTTTGTTATATATTTCATGTATTTGTTGATCCTTTTGTTTAGATTTGGACTTCAAATATGAGGACTCATCAAACTTTATATCTATATATTCAAGAATCTTTATTAATATGAAATTATAGCATTTATAAGCCTTTCTTGAACATGAATATCCAACCAATATGTCTTCATCAGTTCTAGAATCTATTTTTCCCAGATTTTTATCAACTCTTTTAATGTAACACTTACTCCCAAAAATTCTAAAATGTTTTATGTTTGTTGGTCTTCCTTTCCATAATTGATAGGGTGTTTTATCAATATTATTTCTTAGCAAACTTATATTCAATATGTGTACAACAACATGAACATCTTGAGGCCAAAATATATCATTCAATCTGGACTCATTTAACATTGTTCTTGCCATCTCCATAAGAATTATGTTTTTCCTTTCAACAACACCATTTTGCTGAGGTGTTTCTGTAACAGAGAAATGTCTTTTAATTCCATTTTCATCACAATAATTGTTAAATTCATTTGACACAAACTCTCCTCCATTTTTTGACCTTAAGCACTTAATCTTCATATCAATTTCATTTTCAGTCAATTCTTTGAAAACTTGAAAGCATCTAAATGTTTCAAACTTCTTTTTCAATAAAAAGAACCAAGTCATTCGAGTAAAATCATCCACAAATAACATAAAGTATCTTTCACCATTTAAACTTGTTGTCCTCATAGGTCCACACACATCAACATGTATTATTTCCAAAGGTTTTGTTGTAGAATATTCCTTTGTTTTAAACTTGACTCTAGTTTGTTTACCATGTTGACATTGTTTACAAATTTAGTTGGAAAGAATATTTATGACAGGTAAGTTCCTTATTGCCTCCTTTTTATTTAACTGAATAAGATTTTCAAAGTTAATATGTCCAAGTCTTTTATGCCATAACCAACTCTCATCTTCATGTCCAAGATAACAATTTTCATCCTTATTGCCTCCTTTTTATTTAACTGAATAAGATTTTCAAAGTTAATATGTCCAAGTCTTTTATGCCATAACCAACTCTCATCTTCATGTCCAAGATAACAATTTTCATCCTTCTCATCTAAAATGTAAATGTTATTTGACGTCCTTGTAGCTGTTCCAACTAACGAATTTGTTTTAACATCCCTGATTTGACATTGTTTAGATTCAAATATCATAAAATTCCTTTTATCACATGTTTCACTTACACTCAACAAGTTATGTTCCATATTTTCAACCAGGAAAACATTTTCAGCCATTGTGTCTTTGTTCAAACAAACAATGCCTCTTCCAACTATTCGAGCTGATTGTTCATTACCAAATGTGACTGTACCTTGTTTTATTTCATATAAAGAATCAAAGATTTGTTTTCTGCCTGTCATATGTTTTGAGCATCCCCTATCCACACACCATTTAACTTTATGATCAACTTGTAAAGCAATTTTGCACTCTTCAATTTCTAAATGATCATTCTTCCTTTTCCAATAACTAGTTTTCTGATTTGTATATTGGTTTATAAAAGTTTTTTTTAACTTCATTGGACAATTTCTTGAAATATGTCCAAAGTTATTACACCTATAACATTCAATTTCAAATTTCAAAGAATCAAATCTTTTATGTGAGTTGTTCACATTGTTCTGAATAGATTTATCATGTCTGCTTTCATATTCAAATCTAGATATGCCATGACTGTTATGTGCACTTATGTTTCATGAAAAAACATTACAGAAAGCTGCTTTGTGTCCATACTTATAAAAAAAGAAACAATAACCTTCAAACCTGTTTTGATGTCAGCCATAACATTTTCTATGCACTGTTGAATCCTGATTATCTTCTTTCTTTTTCAATCCCTTCTGCTTGTAGGTGTTTTTCTCATTTGTATGCTTTGTACCTGCTTTTTCAAAACTTGAGCTAGAGCTTGTATTAATAACTTCAGACTTATACCCAACTCCAATCTTATCATAAGTTGATATTTGACTACAAATAATTTGATCCAACACTTGAGAACTATGATTCATGTTATTTTCTTGTACTTTCTTTCTTAATAAAACTACTTCAAGTTTTAAACCTTCATTTTCCTTATCCTTTTCTGCAAGTATATTATTTAGAGCATCTTCAGTCACTCTAGCCTCTTCTATTTTGAGTTTTAAGTGAACTAACATGATCTCAGTGCTTTCAATTAAATTTTTTGACTTCTGTAATTCTTGATCTAAACTCTCAATCTCTCTTTTAAATTGTTTTCATTCTCTTCTTACTTTCTTTAATTCAGACAAAGAACTTACAAGTTCAGCTTCCAGGTCAAATTCACTTTCTTCTTCTTCAATAATTTCATCATTATGATTTTCCATAGCCATAAAAAGTCTTATATCTGAACTTTCATCACTTTCATCTATATGTGAGGACTCACTATTATTTTTGGTGAATAGACTTTTCTTTTTATAAGAATTTCTTTGAAACGACTTCTTATACAATTTCTTATATTCTTTGGTTTTGCTGTTACTTTCTTCTTCTCCATCAAAATGTTTATTGAAAGGACACTTAGAAGAAAAATGCCCTATTCTACCACAATTAAAGCACTTGAGAGGAAGTTTACCATTGTACTTGCCAATACCTCTTTTTAGATTTTTGACAAAGTTAGCTTCTTCCATGTCTTCTTATGAATCCTCATGATTGCTGGTTTCTGTTTCAACCTTTTTCTTGTCCTTCTTTGCTGCCTTGAAAGATGCTTCCTTATTGGAAGAATTCTCATTATATGTCCTCATCTCATATGCTGTTAGTATTCCTTGCAACTCATCCATTAGTAAAGTAGCAATATCAGTTATTTCTTCTAAAGAAGATATTTTGGGATCAAATCTTGTAAGTAGAGATCTAAGCACTTTTTGCACAATAATAACATTTTCAACTGTTTCTCCTAAACCTCTCATAGGATTGACTACTTCATCAATACGTAAGAAATAGGTAGCTATATCTTCAGATTCTTCCATCTTTAAAACTTCAAATTGACTTCTATATGATTGTAATTTAGCATTATTTACTTTAGTATCTCCTTCATATACCTTCTTCAGTTTGTCCCATAATTCTTTTGTTGACTCACAATGCATTACCTTAACAAATTATGAACCTGCCAATCCTCCAAGCATTGCATACATCACTTTGGAATTACTTTCATAGAGTTTCTTCCCTGCAACATCAGTTGGAACTGTTGCTAGAGCCTTATATTCATTCAACACAACTTGCCAAACATCTACTCCTTGAGACTTCAAAAACAACTTCATCCTGATACTCCAAAAAACATAATTATCTCCATCAAACATAGGTAATCCATGTTTAGTAAAATCAGATTTCTTATCCATTATTAAAGATCAAACTTCCAGTGATTAAATATTGAAGTAACCTTGCTCTGATACCAACTGTTAGACTAGTTAGACTAACTGAGAGGGGGGGGGGTGAATTAGTTAGTCACACAATTTACTTGATTTAAATATTTTAACACAATGTACTTCTTTACTTATGAATAGTTTATCTCAGCAAGTATGTAAGAATAAACAATTATACATATCAGATAGACAGTGACACAGTAATTTCACGAGGAAACCCATAAAGGGAAAAACCTCTTCTTATTTTAAATGTAAGGAAAGAACCAACTTCTCTTTACATTATAGTTTATCTGAGAAACTACTCAGATGAGGCTGGAACCTCAACTTGTTCAACACCAACTGAAAGACAACTCCTACTGCCTGAATGCAAGCTTCAAATTGCAATGAGACTCGGTCTCCCTAGCTCCTCCCTTCCTCCCTGGTTCTCTAGCTGCAACTAGAAGGAAGTCACAATTTCCTATGTTCACCTCCCTACCACCCTTGAAATTTAGGACACCAACCTCTCTAAATTTTAAGGAATCACAATCTCCATCAAAGTAATCATAAGAACCAGTCACTGTCATAATACATTTAATACAATCTCTATTTATCCTTTGAATAATTTCAGCCTGCAACTCAATCTCTCTGACAAATTATCTCTGTCAAAATCTAGTCTGTAATTCAATTCTGCTTTTGTAGACTCTGTCATAAATTCTGTAACTCAATTTATGAATTTCATTGACATATTTATGTGTAATGAACGATGCAATTTTAGAGACAACACCTTTGACACTTATCTAATCATTACGTACCTTTGAACTTCCTCTGTGTTTGATTTGTCTTCAATGTCATAATCAACTCTGCACAAATGTCATCTTTACATTTCAGCCTCAATATTCTCATCTTTCATTGTAACTGTATATCTTTTGTTTTATTCATTTTCAATCACAGAGATACCATACATTTCCTCCTTACTGTTTGAAAGTTGCAGATCATGCTCCAATGTCTTTTCTCACACCATATTCTTCATAGCAAGAGTTCTATATAGTAAAAAATAGTTCGAAGCTCCTTCAGGAATTAGTTTCAACCTCTATAACTGACTGCAACTAATAAATTACTGCATGTTCGATCATGATAGGTCAAGAGCAAAGAATGCACAACTTCTCTCCGATTAGATTTCTTGAAAAAATCCACACCGTTGATTCATAACCGTTATGACTTGAGCCTTTAGAGCCTTTCTTATAATTATTGAAATATGACCGTCGAGGTTAAGCCTTTTTGATTAATTCATAAGACATAAATCTTATACCATAAAGCGCTTATCGCTCTCCACAAAAAGAGCCTTTGAATAGCGATGTAATTAAAAAGTGACACATATTCTTCCTGTCCCATTTATTAGAATTTTGGAGTTTTGTTTTGAGTTTGCTATTCCCTCTCAGCGATGGACTTTTGCAACATTCGATCCTATCACTCAAAATCGAAAGAATAGAGACCGTTGATTTCTATTCTCTGATTAACACTAGTATCTAACACATATATATGCACCATTTGTGGTGATAACTAAGACAATTTGGCATATGTATGCACCAATTTTGGTGATGCGCCATTTGTGGTGATAAATAAGACAATTTGGCTCACTGTTTAGTCTTATTTTTCCATTAATGACAACTACACCTGCCATAAATAACAATGCCGACAAACTCCACAATGCTAACAAAAGCTCTGTTTAAAATGCTCTGCCAATATGATGCCAACAATGGTATGTACCAAATTTCAAAAACAAAAAGGTTGACATTATTCTTGGAATTTGCAAGGGGTAGGAGACGCATTATGAAGGAATTTAGTAGATAATACATAATAATCCTTCATTGATACCATACGAATAGTGGGTAGGTATAAGAGCCGATGCAAGGGAATAAAGGCTCAAGAAATCAAGGAAAATATAAAAAATTACTAGATATTAATTCAATCCCAATAATGTCCACTCATTCAAATTCATGTCGAGGTTTTGATCCAAGAGGCATTGACATCTCCTCTTATATAGGAAACCTTAACATTCCCCATTGGATTATAATTATTCTCATTGGATTATAATTATTCTCTATGGGATTTTCTATATGATTTCATACTCATGGTTGCAACTTAATGATCTATCCTTCTTGGAAGGTTCTTGGAAGGTTAATTGTATTGCATGTGATTTCCTTCTTTCTCTGATATACATGAGGATATAGGAAAACAATAATTTCCATGTTGCACACATGCTTTACTTATTAAGGTTGATCCAAATCAATGGTAAGTTTTATGGCTAGACACCTCTGATAAAAATCTTCTCTAAATTCCAAAAGAAACCACAAAAATATGTGTATACAACCCTAAAAACATAGATACACCAGCAGAAGATAACATGGAATCTCAAGCAACAATGGAATGTACAACAAATAAGAAGAGAATATACTTCACTAAATGGTGTTCCTCCATTTAACCTGCAAAATGACAATGTCCTTGGCCTTCTAGGAGGATTCCATCCACTTGAACTTCTGATCTCTAAATAATGAATGCTCCTCCTTTGAAATTTAGGAGGATTTTATTCTTAATTATTAATAATGAAATGCCTACTTTTTTGTATATGTTAGATTATCAATATTTCAAACTAAGTGTGAAGAACTTGTTCATTGTAAGTCCTAAATAAAAGCATCACATAGGGGCATTGAAAATTTCCTCCAAGATTAACTTAGTAATCAAACCTATAATTGATTTATACTTTTCACATATGAAAATTATCAAATATGAAGGTGTTTTCTTATTTAGAGTCATTGATGGAATGAATTGATAAACTCCATAGGATATTACTAGAGAAGAAGTAAAAATATTCAGATCTTACATTCCCATATCTTCTTTAAGTTACTTTGACCAGGGTTCCAATAACGACACCATTAATGTGTAGCCCAAGTCTTGTTATGGGTAGTGCAACACAATGATACAGATCATGAATTGGGTCACCATAAAATCCAACCTATGCTAGGCACAAAATACTCAATAAAATAGGTGTTCTAATTAGTAGCAAATGTCTTCCTTTCTAGGTCTTGTCAATGGGGTTATGCATAAAACTCTCAATTTGTGAAGTGTCCTAGTGAAAAATGTGCCTTGGATGCCCCTTTTTATTGGATTACTCCTTTAATTTAGCTTCTAGACAACTACAAAAAATAATCGAACATCTTCTTAGGAGAGTGCTCATCCTTATGTGGTGGCCTTCTCCTTAATATGAGGCTTGGCCACTTGGTATCGTTTTCCAATAGAATACTCCTAAATTATTACAGAATCCCAAACTCATTTCCATTTAATATGCCACATAATACTTGGAAGATGTGGTGCTAGTACAGTAGTAGATACTTTTCAATGTAATTCTATAAGACCACAAGTTCAACAAGATTGACGTTGACAACAAATGGTTGTATGGTTGCCAAGTGTTTTTGAAATCCCTGAATGAGATATTAATTTTTGCCTATAGTAAGTTAGTTCTATTTATGTGCATTGATTTATTGGATCCATATCAAGGTAAAAACATCCATGTTTATGCAATATGAATGGACACTCCCATGAAGCCTTGGAATCCTTCAATGAAATGCAAGTCAAGAGGGTAAAACCCAATTCAATCACCATGTTTAGTGTTATCCCTATACATGTTAATTTGCTGGATCTAGAAGAAAGTGAAAAGTTATATGGTTATGCAATAATAATAGCCAACCCCATGAAGATTTTTTATTCTTCAATAAAATGAAAATCCAATGTGTAAAACCCAATGCAATTATTATGTTTAGTATTCTACCTGGGTTTGTCAATTTATTGGCTCTATAATAAGTTAAGAAAAGTCGTGTGCTTATGGATTGCACTGGTGGAAATAATTTCCAAAATTGGTAAACAAATATATAACTAATATTAGTCTCCACAATATATATGATTGGATTTCCAATAGTAGGATTAGATAGCAATTGATGAAAAAAATTACCTCAAGTAAGCCATCCCATCAGACTCCCCATAATCATCATTGTGTATTTACATGCACATCTGTATAAAAGGAAATCCTATTGGACTCATTTGAATAAAGTTACCTAGCTCCCTTAAAAATTGTTATACAGATTTGGCTAACTAAAAATTAGAAAATGGAAAAGACTCTTGCATTAGCTTCCAATGCTTCATATTTCTCTCTAAATATTCTTTGCACTATTTTTTTATTTTATTAGAAAGGATGGCTCCATAAACCTTGACTTATGAACATGGGATTAACTTATGATGTTCTATAAATGAATGTTGCCTTTATGTAAGATATATATCCCATTCATTCTGAAAATGGATATCATGAGCTTACTACTACAATTTTTGACATGAAAAACTCATCAACTAGAGAAATAGAACCTACAATACCAGTGTTCAAGAAAAAAAAGTATGCAGAAAAATATTGATGAGATAGGGATTGAGATGAGTACTATAAATAATATGGATTACATATATGCAAAAGAAATAGAAAATAGATGGGAATCTTCTAGCATTGATGTTTTAAAGTGCCTCATGGAACAAATTGTTAGTATGAATACCAAAAGATGACATTATTGAAGAATTTATGTGACATTTGTCCTCCCTTATAAGAATGATGTTAGTAACCTTCCAAAGACTAGGAGGAACATCCTTTGAAAAATTGTGTGGGGAGAATTTTATCGATCCCAAAGATTGGTGAAATGTAGCTATTTTGCATCTTAGAGAAATACCACTCCCTTGACTAGATTAAGTAAAGAATTAGAGGTCCCTTTGACACTTTAATCACATCCTTTTAGTCTAATTAAGCAATCACAAATAGAAATATGCATCATGTGCCTAGCCATTTCAACATAAGAACATTTTTAGTTAGGAATGACTCTATAAGGGAAGGCATAATTAATGCATTTATCTAATTATTTACTTAGATTATTGCAATCCCAAATACCTTGTGTTATAGAGAGCTAGCTAGTGTTATTGTTCAAGAACCATTCCATCTCTCAATCTTGAGAAATAATTTCCAAAGAAGGTACAATAGTCATTTACTTGAATAAAAAAGCCTAGTTTTTGTCTACCCATCTCACTAGATAGGCATATCATATACACTATAAATGATATGCCTTATTGTCTTATTTGATGGTGAAGGAAGGATCCAATCATTGTGTCACTCACCACTCTAATTATTACCCTCTCTAGTTATATCACAACACAGAAGGAACAAGGATGCTCTAACCAATGAATGGAAAAAAACAACTCCACATGTGGGTATGTCTCTCGTGTCTTCCTTTCTAGGTCTCTCTCTCTAATGACTTATCTGCACAGTTTTGTGTAGATAAATTTAGGTCTTCCTATACCTTATTCCTTTTGGAGTTATTTTTCATTGGTGATTCCTTGTGTAATCAACTGACATATATGAAAAGAATTCAAAAAATAAAGTATTCAATAGTTTAATTATTCAAGTAATAATCCAACATTATTTGAATCACTCTCTGAACTAATCTATGAATCCATGCTCTAAGATAGTCTCTAGACCAATCTGTCCTGAAATCATGCTCTCATTCACTGAGATATATCTGTCCAAACCTACTCAGTGTTCGTAAGAATCCATGTGTTGTCCCTTGACCAAGTTTTGAGGATCCTTGGTCAGGTTTGACCTATTTTTGGGACTTCGACAAGCTATCGAAGGCAGAGCACAGGACAAAGCAGAGATAACGGGATCTTGGCCCCTTTTTATGGATTTTTGGGTTTTGGGCTTATGTAATGGGTATGGGAATGTTATCTCATGGGTTTACCCATGCTTAGGCCTATTTTGTAATGTATAAATAAGTAGCTAGGTGAAGTAAGTAGGGACCTACAGGTTTGAATTGTGTGATCGAAAGTGATAAGTGCTGAGTAGAGATTGCTTTTGTGCATATTGTATGAGGCTTCCAGAGCTCAGTGCAAGAAAGTGTAAGAGATTGAGAAGAGCCTTAGTGCTGTAACCTAGCCTGAGGAAGGAGGATCTAGCGAGGTGCGCAGATCTCCTGTCCTTTGTGGAGTAGGATTTTTGTGGCTCTGTGCATGTAACTGATTGAAGAAGCTAATAAAGAAGACAAAGAGTTTGTGGAAATAGCCCCAAGGTGGGGGTGAACCACACACATGTTGTGTTGCTCTTCTTTGTGCAATGTATTGAAGTGTTTATATGTTACCTTGCTTAGTGCTTCAATATATATGAATGGTCGATAGATATGTTAATGCTATGTGCTTAATAGTATGGATGAATACTAGATATGGCCTATGTGGATGTGCTTAGTGCTTGAATATAGTATATCTAGTTGAATACTGCAATGCTCTGTAATTAGGGTTTAATTGCGCTGTAAACTAATACTGGATATTGGTGAACTATAACTTCTAAGTGTCTTGTTAAGGTGTTACAGTCATAGATCTGTGTCCTAGCTAAGGTTGTAGACACTGGAATCTTGAAACCACCCCTGCCTCTACCTTAGGTGAGACTTCATCTGCTTCGTAGGTGTTGCTGAAAGGGCCAGTATTTAGGGTTTTGTTGGTGTGCTGTTGTAACGTTGAACCCTGGGTCTGCCCCTCTGCCAACAAATGATTCTGTTGCTGGGATTGAAATTGTTATTTCTAGGAACTAAGGAAAGAGAAGCTTTGTGCGAAGATCTGACCTAAAATTGTGAAAGCTCTGTGCGCAGATCTGTCGCTTTAGTGTGCAATATTCTACTCGATATGTGAAGCTCTATGCTAAGAAAATAAGTCATATCTCAAGAAAAGAGGTAAGATCTGAAAGCTTTGTTCTTTGAGAAAGGTAAAAGTGAGATTTTTTTCTTAAAGAGGTAATATCTGTAAGATCTGTGCTTTGTTAAAGGTAAGATAAGTGGAAATTTTTGTTTCAAAAGTATGGATCTAGGTATGTTTGATAAGATTTGTCCTAGCTTGAAAACTAGGGCACTGATAGATGAACGAAGATTTGATATGAGTAGATCGGATAAGAATAGTGAAATATATGTTATACCTATGCATAGAGAGAATGTTTGGACTAACAACTGGATGCAAGATCCTATATTTGTTTTTTGTAGGTTAGCTACTATGATCCTAGTATGCAGTACAAGAAAGGTTGGGGATCATTTAAAAGAAAATGAAGATTAACCCTTTGTTACAGTTGCAGAAGACCATGACATCTGGCTAAAGAATGCCCTGGTAGAAGATCTAGTTGTCGTTGTTGTAGAGATATGGACCATGAAGTATTGGATTTCCCTAAAATGATTGCTAAGGTTGAAAGAATGAATATGAACCAACAAAACCCTAAGGAAGATCCAGAAACTGAGATTATGGAAGAACCCCAGAAAGAAACAAAGAAAGTATTGCTATAGATGAAAGAAATCCTAAATGACCACCGACATATCATATTATCAGATATCTTCAAAGAAAAAGAGTGCATTGAAGCAAGAATAGGAGACTTCGACATTGACTCTGTTTTGGATGAAGAAACATAGGTGAATATTATGACAGAAAGAACTTGGGAAACTTTAGGAAAGCCTGCTATGATTCCTTCATTGGGAGGAATAAGATTATTCAGAGGAAATCTAATAACCCTATGTGGAAGACCTACCTATATATCTATGAGTGCTCATGGAACTTCGACAGAGGAAGATTATGAGGTTGTTAAATTTATTGAGAACAACGCCCCATTTGATATGTTACTAGGAAAACCTTGGATTGAAAGAGATCATGCCATAAGGAAGGAAGAAGAAGTCTTATAGCAGAAGAAGCAAGAGTTGAAATATCTCATGACTAGGAGGATTTCACAACTGATTGAAGAACATAAGAAGAGATCGAAGCTACTTAGGACCAAAGACTTGGATGTCGAAGTTGAAACAACACAAGAAGACTCACAGAGGATTGAAATACCTACCCCAAATAGAGAAGAAGTATTACCCTTGAATCTTAGGAAAGAATCTCAACAACGCGAAGTTACTATGCTAAAAGAAGAAAATAATCAGAATGGAAAAAGGAATACTGAGACGAAACTCACTGGAAAGAAGGCTAGTAAACTAAGTAAGAAGAGAACTAAGATAAAAAATTTACAGAAGGGTCCAGAGGGAACTTCACAGAGGGAAAATTTGCAAAATTGGAAATTCGTCGGGATATCAGAACAACGTCACATGGAACTTCACCATAGCAAAGAAATATATCCATTAGGAACAGTATAACCGTTAGACCGATGCCCCGAATGGGTAGAAAGGAATTTATGGTCATACAACTTGCCATCAGATCATTGGGACCATGCCGTAATGGGCATAACTGAGTTAATGGAGGCATCTCAACTGTTGGAGAGATCCGTTGCCGAGTTATCTACTTATTCCATCGAGCATTGCACCGGGAAAACTTTTTCCAACCATGATTATCTGACCCCATAGATTAGCTGATTTCACACAGTGATCATCACACTATCACCATCCATCCCGTTGCATTGAGTAGTTACTCTTCAAACCCGAGATATGCAACCACGAGCATGCATGTTGGACAAGCTTAGCGTTGTAGAGAAAATTGTCAAAGAAGTTCTCATTGACCTCATGACTGAAAGAGTAATGTCTGCAAGTATTCAAGCATCATCAATGAGAGGAGTGCAAGCCTCTCTGTCAACTTCTCATGGATCCGAGCCATCCCGACCAACAACGGAAAAGATAACTAAGCATAGAGATGACCTAGCAAATGCGAAGCTGATTCCGACCATATTTCCCGATTACATCCCGCCTTTGGCTGGCGTGGTGAGTTGATATAGTGTGCTGAGATATTTTGAGTACACCATGGTTACTGTGTACCTCCCGAAGGGGATATGCGCAGTAAGAACACTGCAGGACAAGATCATAGCGTTGAAGTTCAATGACTTCCACCTCAGAGATCGCAAGAACCATAGTATGCTTTCCCCGTACAAATACTTGACCAGGATGAAGGGGGGGAATTCGAAGATAATCCCTCAGCCGTGGACGATGAACCTCGCGTAGTACACCCTACTAAATGTAATGAAAATCCCACACTTCGGAAGGCACTAGGAAGTTAGCGCTTGTGTCAATCTACTACTTTCATGTTACCATGGCGACTACTTATGGATATACTGTTGTATCACAGTCAATCCGACGCTGATCCATAGGATCACAGGATTGAGTATGCAAGGACCTGATCTATAGGACTTCTATCTAGGAAAGGCCACATATCACGCACTAGCACAGAAGATCAAGGATACATACGATGATGTTGAGAAGGGGATGTGAGGCTACAAGGTAGCTTCCATCCAGAATGGCACAGTGCGCCTAACATGCCAATTAATTGTAGGAAATATAGTACGGAAGAACCGACCCACACAGGTCACAATATTTGTCGTTGACCTCATGGGCAAGTGCGTGGAAGGTCTATAAATGAACTGGGAAAAGTACCTAGTTAATCATCTTGAACTAGACTGTCGCGAAGCACAAGATCAAGGTTATGAGTTCCACTTTAGCTGCCTCCTGATCCTCATTGCGTTTGTTTCTTGGGAAATGCCGAAAGGTGTGACCTTCCCGGACATCGATCCATTTAAGCCGCTTGCTGCGAATTTCAACACGCTCTGGTACTCGAGCAATATGAGTAAGCAGTGGAAGTCAATCATAGTTTTTCATACATATTACCTCCATCTGAAGAGAGCCATCGAAGCTGAACCTCACATGACTCCGAACACCCTATAGAGGTTCCGACCCATGATGAAGTTCCACGCATATCGACACTTCATCTACATTATAGCGTGAGAAGATGAACATAAGGAGCAACTTCATTCATAGTACAAGTTCACGGAAGAGGACATTGAGGAGATCACTAAGGACTGGTCGACATACCTCCTTATTCCTGCATAACCTATAGAGATTTACAACCCTGGCATCCCATAGACCACGCACAAAGAACATGATACACCCAGACACATCATAAGGAAGAAAACTGAAGAGGTCCAAGACTTAAGCAACACCTCAGGCAAGACTGCTTCAGTATCACCTGACCGAGGGGGTGATGATGAAGTAGAAGAGATAAATGGAAAATAAGTTGAATGTAAACAAGGAGAAGTAACACCGCCTAGAGATGAGACCGATCCCCTAAAGAAGAGGAAGGTTTCTCCCCCAAAACCTTCTTCCCAGAAGAAATCCAGAGCCACCGTGACCAAGATGCAGACTGTACTCACTACCGATGATTTTGACTTCATCATAGCAGCCCTAAACGATGCCTCGCAAGAAATCATGGAGACACAAGAAGCCAAGTAGGATGAAATGTATGACAAAATTGAGGTCGAACTCTGAGGGGTACAAAAGGCACTTCAGTCTAGTCGCATAGTGTCCACTATGCCCCTTCCATCGGGTGAACCAGAGTTGGGAGATGAGTCAGCCCAACTCCACTGACTAACAGATGCAATCAAAGCTCACCTTCATCGAGAACAAGAAGAAACAGAACAAGCCACCTAGGCCTTGAATAAAGTGCAAGGAGTACTCGTAGAACAATGTCGAGTTGCATAATAGGAGAAGGTTTCTCTCTAGGAAAAATTGGAAGAAGAGAAAGCACAGATGCAACAAGAAAAGGAACAGTTTCTCGCAGAGCAACTCAAAGTGAAAGAAGAAGTCAATAGAGCACTTCACTCTGTGATAGGCTTAGAAACATAGGTAGAAGACCAAGTCACGCATCAAATATAGTATCTCACAGAAGCTATCCAAAAACTACTGTTGGCAAATTTAGTGGACAGAATGCAGTGAATGCTTGTCATTGATGACAACAGTGAGGATGGCAGAATAAGAGATTTGAAGAGGATGGCAGAATAAGAAATTTGAATGTAAATCTCAGGAGG
>SNQJ01S0015390.1:61529-74864 GCA_010110895.2 Picea sitchensis
TGTGTGTATTTTATGTGTGACTGATGATCTTTACTCTTACTGTCCATATGTTGTATGTTGCTTGATGACACATGAATAAATATTAATAATTGTTAAGAAGGTATAAAATTGTTTAAGCTTATAAACAACTGATTCACCCCCCCTCTTAGTTGTTTTAGTATTTCCATCAACTACAATAAAGGATAGCAGACTTAGAGTTCTGCATAGTGCCCGACACTCCGCAGGATGTAAGGGATCAAAGAGATGCAACTTATCGAGGAAACATTGAGAGAATAAAGTCCCTTTCCATGGAATGCAAGAAATTGAGTGATTGCAGTGCCTAGGCTTATGCTAAACTCAA
Organism: Picea sitchensis; assembly: GCA_010110895.2. Taxonomy (NCBI): domain Eukaryota; kingdom Viridiplantae; phylum Streptophyta; class Pinopsida; order Pinales; family Pinaceae; genus Picea; species Picea sitchensis. The sequence continues at coordinate 61,870 of SNQJ01S0015390.1, forward strand.
TGAGAATCCAGAAATGAAGGCACTGGAGTCGCAGCTCCAAGAGGCGAATTTTCAAGCAGAAACAATACAGGCATAGTTGAAGCCCCTATCAGCTGTTGAAAGGATGAAGTGATCCCAAGAGAAATGCATTGCCCAATAGAAGCTCCACACCATTTAGAGCATAGTCATGGAAGTGACTCAGAGATTCCAACCTGTAAAAGATCAGGCTTACCAACTTTTCATAGAGATCAAAGGCCGGGGAGCATAACTAGAGAAAGTTGTCACTGTAGCTGAACAATGCCTAGAGGGACCTATCAACAAATAAATCATACAAGAATTCACTGAAAATGAGGTCGTGGCACAACAACAAGTCAAAGCAGCTTAAGCCAAGCTTAAGGATTTTGAAATTGAGCTACCTAGATTAGAGTGACTCGGGATGAGTCACAAGTGAGTGTTGGGGGCCTGTTGGTCCTTGACTAAGTTTTGAGGATCCTTTGTTAGGTTTGACCTATTTTTGGGACTTTGACAGGCTGTCGAAGGCAGAGCGCAAGATGAAGTAGAGATTGCAGGATCTCAACCCCTTTTTAGGCCTTTTTGGGTTTTGGTCTTATGTAACGGGTATGGGAATGTCAGCCCATGGGTTTACCCATGCTTAGGCCTATTTTGTAATGTATAAATAAGTAGATAGGCGAAGTAAGTAGGGACCTACAAGTTTGATTTGTGTGATCGAAAGTGATAAGTGCTGAGTAGAGATTGCTTTTGTGCATACTGTATGAGGCTTGAAGAGCTCAATGCAAGTGAGTGTAAGAGATTGAGAAGAGGCTTAGTGCTGTAACCTAGCTCGGGGAAGGAGGATCTAGTGAGGTGCGCAGATCTCCTATGCTATGCGGAGTAGGGTTTTTGTGGCTCTGTGCATGTAACTGATTGAAGAAGCTAATAAAGAAGATGAAGAGTTGGTGGACGTAGCCCCAGGGTGGGGGTGAACCATGTACATGCTGTGTTGCTCTGCTTTGTGCAATGTATTGAAGTGTTTATATGTTACCTTGCTTATTTCTTAGATATAGATGAATGGTAGATAGATATTTTAATGCTATGTGCTTAATAGTATGGATGAATACTAGATCTGGCCTATGTGGATGTGCTTAGTGCTTGAATATAGTAGATTTGGTTGAATACTGCAATGCTCTGTAATTAGGGTTTAACTGTGTTGTAAACTAAGACTGGATATTGGTGAACTATAACTGCTAAGTTCCTTATTAAGGTGTTACAGTCATAGATGTCTGTCCCAACTAAGGTTGCAGACACTATATTCCTGCAACCACCCCTGCCTCTACCTTGGGTGAGACTTCATTTGCTTCGTAGGTGTTGCCGAAAGGGCCAATAGTTAGGGTTTTGTTGGTGAGATGTTGTAGCGTTGAACCCTGGATCTGCCCTTGTGCCAACACCATGTTTATTCATATTGTCTATGACTATGTTATAAAACTTTCCATGATGTTGATCCATTTGTCACTGTACTATCATGAAGTCTTCATTGTTGCAACCGATCAATCTATCATATTGTACTTTTGCTAACTGACTTCTCTAAATTTGTCTACTTGAACTCTGCAAGCTGCTCGAGGGATGGTTCTCTGATCTGTAGTAGCTACTACATTGACTCCCCCTATCTAGTATTCATATTACTTCATGGGAGTCTCCAAACTAGATGGCTCATAAAAATACATTCTTTGATGCAGATTCATCTTCCTCTTCATCTGTATATACATCTTCCCTTTCATTCTCTTTCTAATTTTTGTCCTCATCCTGAGTTTTGACATTATCTTCATCCTCCACTTAAATTCTGACACTTTCCTCTTTGCCTATAAATTCATCATGTTCTTGCGCTGCTGCAAATCCTGAAAGTATGATTCCTTGGACATGTTCTTCATTTACTTGCTCCTCTTTTTTTTCATTTCTTATCCAAACCTTCTTGTGTCCCACATCAACATTTTCTTTCACGGGAGTCCTTATCATGCTTCTGCAATTTCAATTTGTGTGTCCATAGTTGTGGCATTTGTAACATTCAATATTTTGTGGGGCCACATAATCATTTATTACCTGATTATTTCTTTCAAAAGCCCTGCAATCTACAACCTTATGTCGAAAGTTAGTACAATAAAAACAATGACCATAAAATAAATTTGCATACCTAGGAGTGAATGGTTTTTCTTCTGGCGTAGTCCTTCTGTAATTCTTCCTTGGATTATCAATATCTTCTCTTTGGTTGTTTCTTTCACAATGATTGAAGCTTCATTGTTCCTTGAATGTAGAGGGTATTCTATATTCATTTCTTTCTGATTCCTATTGACCATGATTCCTTCCTTTGAGAACTTCTGCATAACTCTTTTGTTCTGTTTCTTTTTTCATAGAGCTTGAACCTTTCTCAATATACATTTTGTTGTATCCTAATGTTTTGGTGCTATCTTGTTTCATGTCCTTATTCTGAACATCTTTTCTTAGAGTGCCTTCTTTTGCTTCCAACCTTTCAATCATCTTCTCCTTCTCTGCTAGTTGACATCTATGTATTTCTTCAATACTTCTATCCTCTTCTACCTGGAAAACTTTGTAATTATCTGGTTGACTTCCTCTAAGTTGATATTCTGAGTTTCATTTAGTTCTTTCTTGAGTAAGTTGTTTTTTTTTTTTTTTTTTTTTATAGTTCTTCTAAGGAACTAATTAATTTTGCTCTAATATCAACTTCACATTCTTCTTTTGAACTATCATAGTTTCTTGTTTGATTTTCCTTAGCCATAAATAATACCTTTTCTGAATCATTGTCGGTTTGATCATCTTCACCAGATAAGGAATTGTCTTTTCTTGAGTATAGATTTTTCTTCAAGATTTTTTTTTTTTTCTAGTTTCCCTTTCGATATCTCTTTTGTTTCTTGGGCTCTTCCTCTTCATCACTATCTGAATTTCTAGCATAAGGACATAATGACCAATTTTACCACAATTAAAAAATTTCAATGGAAGCTTACCTTTATATTTACATATTCCCTCTTGCAACTTTCTTAGCAACTTTTCCATTTCTTCATCTTCTTTTGAATCATCGCTGCAACTAAATTCATACTTTAGCTTTTTCTTGCGAACTGACTTTGATTATTGCTTGTTACTTTTCTTTTTCTTCTCAGATGCTTTGAATGAAACTTCCTTTGTAGCTGGATTGTCTTGTTCTATCATGATCTCATAAGATGTGAGTATCCCATGTAGCTCACCCATGGTCATTGTATCTAGATCCACTCTTTCTTCTAGGGACAAGATATTTGAGTCAAATCTCAGTGGTAGAGATCTTAATTCCTTTTTAACAACAACTAGTTCCTTTATCGCATCTCCCAATCCTTTGATGTTGTTTACTACCTCATCAATGCATAGCAAGTAGGCTTCTATGTTTTCATCTTCATTTATATTTAACTATTCGAAGTTTTCTCTGAAAAATTGAAGTTTGGCTTCCTTAACTTTTTCATCTCCTTCATCGATAGTGTTTATTTTGTCCCACATCTCCTTGGTGGATTCACAGTGCACCATTTTAGTAAATCTTGATTCATCTACACCATTCTAAATAACATTCTTGGCTCTTGAATTATTTTCTGTGAGTTTCTTTCCATCCTTGTATGTTGGAGGAGCAGTTGGTGCTTTGTATCCATCCACCACTGATTACCAAACATTGAATCCATGTGCATGTATGTATGTATACATTTTATTTCTCCAGAGTTCATATTGATAACCATTGAATTGTGGTATCCCAACTCTAGTTTGATCCATGATCTCCTTTCGATGGTTAAATTGTTTCTTGAAGGACCTACTCTGATACCAATTGTTGGATTACTGAGAGGGGGGGTGAATCAATAATGAGCAATTTATACCACTTATTAATCCTTTTAGCCACAATTTGTATTCCTTGAAATTATTAAACAATGTTCATTAGTTCATCATTAATATGTTATTTCATCATATAAAATTTACATCCATCAGTGCATAATAACCAATAATAGACACAACCACACAATGCACAGTACACCAGTATTTTACATGGAAACCCAATGCTGGAGAAAACCACATAATGTTTTTCTTATATGTATTTAAGAATTACATTCAAGGAAGAACCAACTTCAAATTCTCCAGCTCCAACTGGAAGGAGGATCCAACCCCCTATATTTTCAGGCTACAACCTGAGGGAAGCTCCAACTCCCCAATTCTCTCACTACAACCATAAGGAGACTACAACCCCCTATCTTCTCCAACTACAATAGGAAGGTCTCTACAACCACCTAGTTCTCAGGCTCCAACCTGAAGGAATCTCCAACTCCCTGATTCTCAGGCACCAACCAAAAGGAGGCTACAACCCCCTTTCCTTGCCCCGTCCTGTCGCCCTAAAATATAAGTGTCAAATAAATGATGAAACCATTTCCACATTGTCATTGTGAAAGATACCACTGTAAAACTATACCAATATGTGCCAACAACATGTAACCAACATGTACCAATAACTTGTGATCAACCTGTACCGGTAATCAGTCTGTACCAACAAAAAAACCAACAGGTATGTGACTTGTATATGTTGTATCTCATGTATGTACGTGACCTGTCTATACTACAACTTGTGTATGTACACAACCTGTCTATACTGTAGCATGCTTACACCTTTAGAAAGCTAGGGTTTTCACCTTTATGAAACTTAGACCCTTTGTTACCTTTGTCACATCAACCTATAACCTGTCCCAACCTAGACCAATCAACCTGTACTATCAACCATGTACATCAATCACTCACACAACTTGTACCATCAAAAGTGCATCAAATATGCACATCACAATACCTCATAACCATCGCCAATACCAAAATGTTATTTTATTAATATATCAAGATATCTATGCCACATCATCCATATACCATGTATCAACAATACTACTAGCAAGTAGCCTTAACCATGTACCAAGAATATCCCTCAATAAATCAGATCTGATAACATAGATCTCATACTCAATATCACAAGAATATCATTCAAACCATGTGCATCAATGTCTCTCTAGTCATGTGCCATACACGTGCATGCAATCATAATCATGCGTAATAAACCCTCACATATAATAGACATCAAACCCTCACGGATATGCAACCTCAAAATAGCCAACAACTTCACGAACACATCACAACCAAAATCCTTCAACCATGTGCCATGAAATACAATATACGACTCAACACTGACAAGATGTACCATACAACCAATAACCTCAATAGTAAGTACCATACAACCAATAGCCTCTCTAGGGAAAATCCTCAAACTGCCATAACCATATCTCATATAGACAACAATATCCAACTAATAAAAATATGACATACCTTTTGAATCTGTAGATAGATATGACGTACCTGATCATTGTAGACCTTCTTGGGAGCTTCTTTCAGAATCTAGAGACCTAGAATCTTCATCTACTCAAGCTTCCATGGATTTTCCCAACTGTACACAACCTCTTCTTCTTTAGCCTGCGTATGTACGTTCCCTAATCCACTACAACCCACGTATGTATGTGATTTCCTCGACTGCAGCCCACGTACACCTCAAAAACTAGGGTTTTTTCAATAATTTTTCAACTCTGAAACTTTCCTTGTCAACCCTTCTTTGCTACCTTAGACTTGCGTAACTTCAGATGTATCAATGAGTACCTGCAATAAAAATTTCACAAATGATAGATATTCAATATGCTCATTAGGTTCTAATAGGAGACCCTTTCTCTCTTATTTATACTCTTCCTTGTTTCCTTGATGTATTTCCTTACAACAATTAGTAAGCTATATGAACCCTTTAATCTGGAACTAGTCTCTGGTACATCTTCAAGTCTAAACATTGGTTGTATTGCAGCGATATGCTCGAAAAATAAAGGTTTTGGAATCATAGATTTTCCTAATTCCTTTATTCTCTCTTTTAAAACCAAAATTTATTTTTCTATGTCCAATATGGACTCCTTCAAGAATTCCCCAGTTTCATCATGAAATTGTATGATTTTCGAGGGTAGAACCCCATGAAAATCAATTTTTGACTTCCACTTCTTTGCAACCTTTTTATTTTTCATGTTTACCTTTTCAATTAACAATTTTTTGAAACTTTTGTTGTAGGTCGTGTGGTGGAATGTAATAGACTCTTGTTCACATATATATGGCTCTTGAGAATCCTATTCTTCAACAATCACCCTGGTTTCAATCAATCTCTTCTCTGCTCAGTTGGTCTCCTCTATTACATCGTCAACTTCCATGGATTTAGGACTTCCTTCGATTTCAAGTAATTATTGTCCCTCCTTTTGAATTTCTCTTTTTATTTTTCTGGAAGTGTGAAAAGTATGCAATTTTTCAATTGTTTTCATAGTAGGATCCTTGTCTCCCCCGTCATCCGAGTTTATAGTGGATGACATTATTTTTTCATGACCACTACTTCGAGGTTTGGCCTTTGATGAAGTACTTTTATAGGATACATTAGGTGAATTGGGGTTTTAATTTGTTGTCTCTCTACCCCTTTGCTTGTAGCACTCATTAATGCTAGCCAATTCTTCAATATCATTTAGGGTATCTTCAACATATGCTTTGAGGGAATTCTGGTTATCTCCACCTCCTTCAAATTGCTCAAATTTACTTAAATACAAAGCATACCTGACTAAAGACATGTGCATTTTTTTTTTTAATTATTTTGGATTAAAACCCTTGATGGATTGGGCTTCCTTAAAATTGAGCTGATCTAACTGAACTTTGTATTAATCTAAATGAGAGATATGTTTGACAGATATCTCTCCAACTCTCCATGGAAATGGAATAACTTTTTTTTTTCCCTTTTCTCATTGAAAAAGTGCACCCAGTGCTCATACTGTCTACACACTTCAATGACAAAAAGTCTTTCAAACACATAATGGTAACAAAAAGGGTTTCCCTTGGAATCCATACAATCTTAGAAAACTAAATTCCTCCAAAGCTTCAAAAACCCCTTTTCTCATATAGAAAGGATGCAAATTCCAGTGATATCCTTGGCGTTGTAGGACCGTGAATCATTTTCTTAAAAGAAGACATAAAACCATTTTGGACTTCATAAAATTATATGGGGCCTTATGCCTCCATAACATCGGGTACGAGACAAAAGTTGGTTCCTTCTTGAAGTCAACATTTCTTACTCTAGGAAAATCCTAAAATATGTGACAGTAAAATATAACAAAGACCAAATATGATGTCATGTAGAATTTTTTAGTTTTTCTTCATCTCCCCAACTGAAATGAAATTTCATTTGAGATGATATGAGCCTAGCCAATCATGGCGTTTTCATGAATAACATGATGGAGAATATACACAATGTATTTTTTCACTGAGGTCATGGACCCTAGTTGAATTATTCTTGTGAAAATCCCGACAAACTCTTTATATGGGCATTTCATAGAGCATACCTCGATTTGAGCTGAATTGATGTCAATTCATGGGCTTGTGAGGTAACCTTCATGAATCTATGTTCCTCCTTTGTTTTCTTTAAGAAACTCATATTCCTATGCATTCTTGAACAACATAGTGGGGTCAAGAAGTTGCAACATCCTCCTAAACACTAAAGGGGACAAGGAAATTGGTGGCTTTCCTTGTTTTTGGATGATTATTCTCTCTGTATCAAACTTACCGACACTCAAGAGGACCATCTCTTTAAAATACACTACTTTTGGCACACACCCAGCGAATGCAATACTTGAACTCCATAATTTGTTCAATTCCTTCTTAGTGGGAGGGAGAGACAAGTACCATTTATATGGATGTGACCACTAAAATTGGTGGTCTTCACGTCTAAGGGTATTAACAATGTCATCACAATAAAAGTCTTTCCTTTTATTTGACATGTCTTTACGTAGATTTCATTTGTTATGAATAGGTGGTTCTCTTGTCAAGATAATATTTTACAATAGGGCATTTAATTCTTTGTTTATTTTTACCACGTATTGCCTTGATTATCAACTATTGTAGATCTTATTTCAAATTTCTCAGTCTGCACTCGCTGATTTTGGATTCATTACAATTTTTTTACAAAATTCATGCCACTTAATAATAGTATTAGATTCACACAAGTGGTGGATGACATGGTGGTACGAAATGAATGTCATGGGGAATGGTGATATGGTGTCGAGGAATACGAAAAAAATGGTTAAGTATGGAGGTGTGAAATGAGGGATGGAAAGTGTAATATGATGAATGCGGGATTGCGGGATGCAGGACTACAAGGTATGGAGAATAAAAAAATAAGTAAGAGGGACTCTCACATCTACAATGATGAAATATACTAAGTACCAAAGGGTCTATTTTGTGGGTTGCAGAAATGAGTAAGTCATTTTGGAGGATAAAAAATGTGGGATGTGGTATTATGGGTCTAGGGAAGAGGAAAATGGAATCAAAGGGGTGCCCTGCATTATGCATGATGTGGAAATAGGAGAGGTATGAAAAAGGTAAAAGGTGCATTATGCATGATGCAAAAATAGGAGAGGTATTTTTTAGTTTTGTGGGTTTACGGGTTGCAGGACAGAGGTATTTGTGGGGTGAGGAGTGGATTGGTCTCCTGCAATGAGACTCCCACAACACATAAAAATGACTAAGTGTCGGGATCATCGGGAAAGAAAAGAAACTCAGTAACTACAGCGAGACTCCCGCAACAAATAAAAATGACTAAGTGTTGAGATTGTTGGGTAAGAAAAGAAACTATGTATAGAATTGAGGGTCTGCGAGTTTGAGTACTTGATGGTAGCCCGATCTGCAACCTGCATTTCAAATGGAAAAAAGGTTAAGTATAAAATATACAAGAAACACAAGAAGAAAAGAAAAAAATAAAGATGGATCTATATACATTAATGTTGATCAATGAATGTAGATCAAAATGTCTCTATTTAACTCATCTTTCATCCTTCGTGTGCCAAATTCCTTGGCCCCATTCCATTTTCTACCATAGTCCTTCAATCATGTTTCCCAACCTTCCATTAATTTGATGCCAATCTCTATCTTTCCTCTATACCATGTTAGTGAATAGGCATACAATGATAACATAAAGTTTAACCAATAAATGAGAGAAAGCATTCGTATAACATTTTAGTAATTTTCTAAAATACATATCTTATATAAGTACATGATGTGAATGACTCTGCATATTCCATATTAAAGACTAATTAGAATTCTACGCTAAAAAACATCATAATAATATGATTGTCTAACTTAACCAACTAAAGTATTAGATGTCACCATTAGACATATACTTGAATACAATGCATCTACCTAAAAGTCAACCTTGTTTCCATCATCAATGTCCCAAAAGACATGTTTATTTTTTAGATCCTCGCATCTTACTATATCATTATGAACACTTTATCCTTTATGCAAATTAAAAAAAACCTATGAGAGATAAGGTTTCTTTGTTAGTCACAAATTTGAAAATTTTACACCACAATCTCTTGAGATTGGATGAGAGTATCCAATAATATTTTCACACATACAACCTTGTTGACTAAATCTACTCATTGAAAAACCCAAGCCTCCAACCCACTTTGGAGGTGCCACTTATACAACTCTAAAAGGTGTAATTTATTCTTGTTGGAAGTTCCTTGCCAAACAATTTTTTTTAAGATTATTTCCATTTATACCAGTGTGGAAGTCGGTTCAAGTAAAATGGATCTTATATGGGGATGGCGAATGAGATTTATTCTACTCGCAGAAAACAAAAATGTTTTAGTCCACACGGTGAGGCTAAGTTTTCCCAAATCTTGTTTCAATGTTGGTTTCCAAATCGTGGGAAACCTAAGTATTTGGAAGGGAGTGTGTCCTCTAATGAATATTTATTTTCAATCCCAAGTTAATATTTAGTAAGAATTATATTTCTCCCTACCAATATTTTGGTTGGGTTCCTCTTCAAAGATAATGAGGATCTTTATGATTATTCTAGCCTCTCTCACATTATCATCTTTAAGCATTAGGGTGCCATCAATAAATTATAAATGAGCATTGTTGAGGGAAAGGTATGAATTACCTTACTCAATCATTTTCGAATCTTACTTGGCTAGAGTAAGATAGTTGGGAATGTCACCCGAGATTTATAGCCTTTAAACCAAAAATATCACTTGATTCACAAGTAATAAGTATAAGGAACCAAGGTTGGTTTTTGTATTATGTTTTAATTGTGCAAAAAAAGAAAGTGAAAAATATACACCTGATATGTTCAACATAAAGAAACAAATGAGATGAAAATCTGAAAATGAATCAAAATAGTATAAAAGTGAGAAAAAATCAACAATCTTACTTTTTATTGATTTCATTTTGAGTTACAAAAACATAATCCACTTTACAAACCCCTACGAGGGTATGGACCAAGATCATATTTAGAAGCCTCTGATGGGCACCATACAAAAAGACTTTGACAACAAGAAAGGATTGAGACTAAAACGTGGGATCAACTTTGCCACATAAGTATCATTTATTGACTCTGCAAAATATTCTTTATCAGTCATGAAACTTAATCCACTAACAAATAAGAATACATAGACTACCTAAGAAAAATGATCCACCTTTCAATAACAAGTTGTTGAAGTATATGACTCAATCTTTGAATCCTTCTACCTTCAATAAGACCCTATTGTCAACAAGAGAGTTAAGATTTCTAGAAAACTCAAAATGAATGAAAATGATAATCTCACAAGTACAAGAGAAGACCTTATATCAAAAATTATTTCCTTCCTCTCTCTCCCTTGTCTCTTCCTCTGTGGTGAGATTTTATCTCTTTCCAAGAGGTTGTGTTAGTTCCAAACACCTTTTAGTTAAGTGTTAATTAACTTAACACAAAATGTGAGACAAGTAATAATATATAAATAAATAATAAGGGTTTATTAAAATAGTAACTAATAGGTTGGACCCCTTATCCAACCAGGTCAAAATAACCCAGCTTGAGATAGCTGATTTAGTTCTTGAGGATCAAGATCAAAATGTATGGAAAATTGTGGCCTTCTATGGATTCTCTGCCAAAAATTATTTATGCCTTTGTTTCATATTCTTCCATGACTTCCCCTGCTGAAGAAACTCATATCTAAAAGCAAAATTCAAATCAGAATATCAATAACAATTGACCAATCTATCATTGAATACTCTTCCTAAAACAAAATTGAAATATTGGATCTTTCAATTCATATACAGGAGCACATTCAATCCATTTACCATTCCTCATACACCAACCATAAACAATTTCCAATCTGATCCATCATGTATTTAGAACATGGGAGTACAATGAAATCAGGATCATGGGAGGGATTGTAATGAATGCAAAGTGATTTCATAATGGGAACAATAAATATGAATATTTTTCTAAACAAAAATGAGTATTTAATCCTGATACATTCCTAACAACCACATCATCAACCTCGTTATATGCAAGCTATAACATTTCCATTTTGATCCTTCATTCAACCTTTGTTCCCTTATTCTTTTAAACTCTTATAATAATATAACACAGGGAAAAAAAAAAAAAAAAGGATAGATGAGGGATTTGTATTGTGCGTAAAATGAAATAATGAAAGGGAAATGGAAATGGAAATGATATATGTTCTTCATTATACATTCATCATGATAATCAACCTCTGTTATAATAAACCTCTATTGATAACCTTTAATCCACTAGTTGATTCTAATCAATTTCCAAGTTAATAATATACATACAACAACACCCAAGTTCTTATCAATATTTGTCGAAATTTCACCAAACCAAATTCACTACCCAATCCTCAACAAAAGAATGCATTAGATTCTGCTTCTTCCCTCCTAAATTAATTGTACATCATCTTTGAGGATGGAAACCAATACAAAAAGTTAGTTATCATGTTGTTGTGACATAAATTATAGAGGCAACTATAGACAACAAGTTGTGGCAGAGAAACTACAAAAGAAAAAAACATGTTTGTCTTTCATCAAATAGACCAAGAATACTTTCCATCATCCTTAATGACTTTAGGTTATGCTAACCCAATAATCCCCATGCTTTACTATTGAAACTTATGAGAATTCTTCAGAGGTCGGCCTTTAAAATTAGTTCATTTATAATAGCTAGAAAAATAGTGAAAATATCGACATTTTCATGTGAAACCAGAAAGGACTATCAATGTAACACCCCAGGTATCAAACCCCCATTTTAAATAATGTATTGTTACAATGATGAGAGGCCAGGGTGACCAAACAATTATTAAAGGGCCAGTATGCCAAAGAAATGTAATGTTTTTATCATTGATAATAATAAATACATCGTTGGCTGCTAGATGGACAAGGACTAGAGTTATAGGGGGCTATGATTCCACAAGAGAGGGGGCTTGAGGGGCTAAGTGTTTATTCCTATGTTAATTACCATTTTTTCCTAAGGGAGGGGATCGATTACATGAACTTCTTGGGGAAGGCTACGAGGTTCTTGATTCCCCACTAAATTACTTAAACCCGCCTCTGGTCTGATGGGGGGGTTCAACTGATGGCTTGTTCACTGATTTCCTGTACATTCATTCATTTCCTCATGCACTTTCCTGCACCCACTTACCCATTCATTGATCCATCCTCATTTGCGTCTTAGCTTAGGAAAGGGAACTGAATTTCTGAAGAATTAGCCACGGGATAGTTGGCTATAGTGGTCGCTCGAGTGATCCAGCCGTGACTTGAGGTCCACATCTCTGAGATGCATTGGCCTGTGTACAAAATTTCTCACAGCTGTGAGTCCTGAGAGTTCCAACATCAAGATTTTGGACCAGTTGCACTGGAGCTCGAATAAGGAGAAGCACTGCCTGAGGGACTGTGTGGCAGAGAAGGGTGGAGGTCCATTCTCTCGGGTGGTGCAATATGGGTAGAAGAGATCTGGGTACTTGGATTGCTGTGAGAGATGGGAAGCCTATGAGAGCTTGGGTGCTGATTAATTTGTGAAGCCAAGTAACACTCTGGAACCATCCTTGTGGATTCATAGCCCT
>SNQJ01S0015390.1:74914-85208 GCA_010110895.2 Picea sitchensis
GAAGCACTGCCTGAGGGACTGTGTGGCAGAGAAGGGTGGAGGTCCATTCTCTCGGGTGGTGCAATATGGGTAGAAGAGATCTGGGTACTTGGATTGCTGTGAGAGATGGGAAGCCTATGAGAGCTTGGGTGCTGATTAATTTGGGAAGCCAAGTAACACTCTGGAACCATCCTTGTGGATTCATAGCCCTGTCTTGGGGGTGACGTTTCTATTGAGATTCAGAACAATAGTGTCTATGGTTGGGTGGAACGTCCTTGGTATGCAGCCAGTTGGTGTCATCTTTCATAAAGATAAGTGCTCTCTGTTATGGTATCATTTGCATGTATATGAATGTATTTCTGCTGTATATTTAATTATCGTTTAATTGAATCTTTAGACTATGCATGCTTTCTAACTACTGCTGTGCATGTCATTAAAGTCTTTCCTTTTATGCATCCTTAAATTTGAAAAAGGTATCGGTAAGAGAAAGAAGTCCAAGGGCGGGATTGAAGGTAGCGTACCCTGGCCTGTGGGTGGCTAGGTATGTTACAGTTTGGTATCAGAGATTCTGGTTGAAACACCAGGCCAGTATGGGCTGGGTATGTTGGTTAGAGTCTCGGGGTCGAGATCGATTTCTGACTGTGGAGTTGAAAAGCTCAGGAGGAATGGCATTGTAGAAGCTACACAAGAGATAGAACGTTAGATACCTGTGGTAAGGGGTTTGAAGGATCGTGAACATCCCTCTTCGATTCATGAGCGATCACCATTGTAGGATCAAGAGATATCTAGGATCATTGGATCGAAGGATAGGTGAACAAGGGTCGTTCGATGAAAAGGAAGCAAGGGCTAAGGTCACCACTGTCAGATCCCATTGGAGAGAGAGATCAACGGACAATATGCATTGAGAGGAACCAAGTTGCATGAGAAATAATTCCCCAAGGCGGTCCCACAATCCAAGCCATAGTTTCACTAAGGGGTTACGTGTCAGCATCAAAAGAATTGCAGGGTGAAAAGCGAGTTAGTCCAAACCGCCGATGTGTGCTCCCGCAAATTGAAAGGCATGCAACGATGTTACATGTTAGTACTTGAGCGACAAACCTTTGAAGAGAAGAAGTAGTTGGGGACCATCAATATATAGGAGGACATGCATCAACCGATCATGTTCTTCGGGTGAAGGCAATCTGGGAAAAGGAAATCAAGGATAAGTTCAGAATTGAGATTTCTAGACCCCGAAGATCCGAAGTGAATTGCAGCCGCCATATTAAGGAGGACACACGGTGCAGATACGTGGACTCTGAGTGAATACCTGAAGTGAATCTTAGTCATTCGATCTGTGAGGACACATGGAAAGAGATTGGCTAGTTTGGGAATGCGGAGTTCAGGATAATTGGAAGTGTGCTAGTATGGAAACTCCCGAATCCCCGAAGCCCGAAGAGCTGAAGTGATGGGGCATGATGATGTCACCTAGATCCGATGTGGATATTGGAATTCCTGAAGTGACGTGGCTTGCATACATGACTTGGGATGACATGGACACGTGGGATGTGTGCCAGGTGTCAGTAAGTTTTGAGCATATAGAGTATTGAAATGTCAGTTAGAATGTGACATGTGTCACCCACCCGATTGGGCCACGTGTCCGCTTCCATTATTTTTCCATGTGGTGATAGATCGTGCAGTTTGGARACTGGGCACTCCAGAGKGGAAATATGTGACATGTTGCGTTGGGTCGAAGACTCTCGAAGGACTGAGTACGTCTCGACCATTGATTCCGGAAGACACACGTCGAAGGATCGTCGACTTCGGGTGAAAGCACTCTAGGAGAAAGTGCAGGAGGAAAGTTTGAAACTTATGAAGCCCAAAGAGCCAAAGTGATTCATATCCATTGATTTGTGGGAGGACACTTGTCGACAGATCATGAAATATGGGTAAAATTTTTCTAGGAGGAGGCAAGTGAGGAAATTTGAGACTCCTGAAGAGCAGAGTCCTGAAGTGGATCTTGATCGTTGATTGCGAAAGAAGACGAGGACCGTTGATCTGGTCCTGGATGAAAGTTCCAAAGTCTCGAAGCTCTGGACAAGCGCTTTTTCAGCTAAGTGTAGGTTCATGGCCGTGGTCATATGAGGATTGAGAGTGTAGGGAAGGAGGGATAAGGGCCGAATTGGTTGTCTTCGAGACAAAAAAGTACTAAGGAAGGATTTAGCCGCGGTTTCTAGTCGCGGTCACCTGGGAGGGTGGTTTGAAGGAAGCGTCTGCGCAGGATGAGATTCTGTGTCAGCCAAGGATAACAAGACACTGTTATTTTTGGAGAATGGGGATATGATCTCCATGAAAAAAAGAAAAAGAAAGAGACTTGTAGCATGGATTGGAAATTTTGTTTATCATATGCATAATTCTAACAAAATGGTCGCTTGCACATTTTGTAGAATTAAGGGGTCTAAAAACATAANGGAGAATGGGGATATGATCTCCATGAAAAAAAGAAAAAGAAAGAGACTTGTAGCATGGATTGGAAATTTTGTTTATCATATGCATAATTCTAACAAAATGGTCGCTTGCACATTTTGTAGAATTAAGGGGTCTAAAAACATAAGCTCATGATGCGTATTGAGGAAATGGAATAAGGCGAGGGAGCCTCCAGTCGTGATAAAGAGGCTGAAGGACATAATCCCAGAGTTGGTAATGCAGAGACAGAGTCCAATGGACGCAAGGGAAAAGGAGACCAGGAAATGTTAATAGAAACAATAAGAAGCCTGAATATGGAAGTGCAGAGCTACAAAGCAGACAATGAGAGACTGATGAGAGAGAAAAGTCAGATAAATTCTCGAGTGTTGTTGATCTTAAATTAGTTGCAAAGACAAACTAAGTAGGGATCAAACTTGATACAAGAGGAAGAAGGCAAGTGTCATGAAAGAAGGGATGATCATGGAAGAGTTGGTTATTCCAGAAGTACTAGCAGAGCTCATGGACACCACTCACCTCCTTACTCAGAAATAAATTTTTATGCCACAGATGATCCCGTAAGAAGTCGAGAGGTGTCTCTTGTCAGAAACCAAAGAAGGAAACAAGAGGTAGATAGTTTTCAAGGAGAGCCGAGGAAGCTCAAGCCACCTTCCTTTGAGGGTGAAAGAGAAAGGGAAGATGATATCGAAGCATGGTTTCTTGGGCTCAGGAGATATTTTCAGTTGCATAACTATTCATCCAAACTGGAAGCCAGGATTTCCACCTACCATTTACATGGGAAAGATGCAAAGTGGTGGGACCAACTGAAGCAAGTGGAGCACATTAATGAAAGTAGGATCACTTGGAAACAATTCAAGAAGTACTTTCAGAAGGAGTACCTCTCAGAGAATTTCTATGAAAAGAAAATGCAGGAGTTCTTTAAACTCATATTGGGAAGCATGACTATGGCATAGTACGAGAAGAAGTTCTTGGTATTGTTAAAGTATGTCAGGTTCATTGGTGATGAGAAAGTGAAAATACAAAGATTTCTAAGTGGACTGCCAACCTTTTATAAGGAAAATATCAAGCATGATGAACCCAAGACCTTGACTGAGGCCATCAGGAAGTCTAAATACCTGTATGAGAAAGGCCATGGTAGAGAACCCCTGCAAAAATCTTGGAAGGACAAGAATAATGTGAATTCTGATCAGAGGAAGAAAGGATTCAAACCTCCCTTCCATAGAAACGAGGCTAATATAAATCATCAAGGTCAATATGCTAAGGGAGATTCCAAGAAAGAATATTCCTTGGGAAAAAGGGGAAGACCACCAATCCAATGTTGGGGTTGCAAGGAAGATCACCTGTACAAGGATTTTCCACACATAAAATATAGAGTGAAGACTGTGCACAACATCCAAGAGACTACAATAATTGAAGATATGGGAAGAATCTATGCAGCTTTAAATGATCGACAAGTAGAGTACCGGTCCAATATGATCGAGGTGGAAGGTAAGATCATAAATAAACCTGTTGCTATTTTGATTGATTCAGGAGCAAGTCATTGCTACATTGATCATAAGATAGTGTATAGATTACATTTGGAGAAAACTAAACTTGGAAAAGCATGTTTGGTTCAGTTAGCCACTGGAACCAAAAGAAGAATCCATGATATGGTTAGAAGTTGTTCCATAAGTCTTAATGGCATGAATACTAGTATTGATCTAAATATCATACCATTGGGGTATTATGATATTCTGATTGGAATGGATTGTTTGGACAAGCATAATGTTGTCCTATATTGTCATAACAGGAGATTTACATGTCTTGATGGAAATGGAAAACATAGCACTGTGAAAGGAATTCCAAGACCCAGAGCTATAAGGGAGATTTCAGCCTTACAGCTAAAATATGTTTTAGGAAAGGATGTCGATTGTATGCAACTCATGTGGAAGAGCTAGATAATACAAAGGCCCAAGCCTCAAAGATTTATCAGTACTACAAGAATTTGAAGATGTATTCCAAGAAATACCAGGATTGCCACCAATAAGGGAGATATATTTCTCAATTTATTTAGTGCCAG
This sequence comes from Picea sitchensis, assembly GCA_010110895.2. NCBI lineage: Eukaryota > Viridiplantae > Streptophyta > Pinopsida > Pinales > Pinaceae > Picea > Picea sitchensis. The sequence goes on from SNQJ01S0015390.1 coordinate 79,413, forward strand.
GAGCTACCCTGGTGTAAAAAACACCTTACAGAATGAGCACACCAGAGTTAAAAGAATTACAAATGAAGTTGGAGGAATTGTTGAAGAAAGGGTACATACGTCTAAGTGTTTCACCTTGGGGAGCACTAGTACTTTTCGTCAAAAAGAAATATGGAACCTTGAGGCTGTGTATTGACTTCCGACAGATGAACAAGTACACTATAAAGAACAAGTATCCTCTACCCCAAATTGATGAATTCTTTGATCATCTAAGAGGATCAAATATATTCTCAAATATTGACCCGAGGGACGGATACCATCAAGTAAGAATAAAGGAAGAAGACATTAATAAGACAACCTTTAGGACCAGGTATGGGCATTATGAATTTGTAGTGGTGACATTTGGACTGACCAATGCACCTGCTGTCTTCATGTGATTAATGAATGACATATTCAAAATTTATTTGGATAAGTCTGTCATATTATTCCTAGATGACATACTTATCTATTCTAAGTCTGAAGAGGAGCATGCACATCACTTAAGACTGGTGTTGCAAGTACTGAGAGAACGTTAGTTGTATTCCAAATTGAGTAAGTGTTCTTTTTATCAAAAGCAAATCCATTAATTGGGACACATTATTTCAAAGAAGGGCATAACAATAGATCTAGAGAAGATCGAAGCCATTAGAGGATGGCCAACACCCAGAAATGTGTCAGACGCTATATCTTTTATGGGATTAGATGGCTACTACAGAAGGTTCATAGTAGGGTTCTCTACGATTGTGCATCCCATCACTTCTTTGCAAAATAAGGGAACTAAATTTGAATGGAAACTCAAGTGTGAATTTTTTTTTAATATGTTGGAGGAATTACTTACTAGTGCACTTGTGTTAAAGATTGTTGACCCAAATGAAAGGTTTGTGGTATGTACAAATGCATTAAGGAAGGACTTGGGGGAGTCCTCATGCAAAATGGACACGTCATTGGATATGAGTCCAGAAAGCTTAAGGAACATGAGAGGAACTATGCCAGCCATGACTTGGAACTTGCTGCCATTGTTGACGCCTTGAGGATGTGGAGGCATTATCTCATGGGGAAGAATTTTAAAATAAGGACATAACACATTGGCTTGAAGTATCGTTTTGAACAATTGACCTTGAATGCCAGGAAAACAAGATGGCTAGAATTTTTAAGTGAATATGACTTCGAATAATTGAGGACATGCTAAGGATGTATGTGATGGATAAGCCATCTAAGTGGGAAGATTAATTACACTCGGTTGATTTTTCATATAATAATGGGTATCAAGATTCATTGAGAATGATCCCATTTGAAGCCTTGTATGGTAGGAAATGCGATACTCCAGTAAGTTGGGGCAACCCAACAGATAGAGTGGTACTTGGGTCGGAGTTGCTCAAGGACATGGAAGACCAGGTGGTCAAGATCAAGCAAAATTTAAAGGTAGCTCAGGATAGATAGAAAGTTTATGCAGACAAGAACATGACAAATGGAGAATTTAATGTACGTTTGAAAGTGAATCCCAAGAAAATCTCTTTGAAATTGGGTAGTTGTACAAAGCTGGCAGTCTGATTTTGTTGTCCATTTGAAATATTGGACAGAATAGGGCCAGTTGCATACATGCTTGGATTTCCTTCTTCCATGAATGTTCATAATGTATTTCATGTCTCTTTACTAAATAAACATGTACATGATCCTAACCATGTTATTGATTGGCATCTAATTCAGGTTGAGACGGAGGGAGACTTTCAGGTTCAACCAGTATGGGTATTGGACAAAAAGGTAAAAATTCTCTGGAATTGAGTTATAGAGCTGGTAAAAGTTTAGTGGACCTGCTACGTTCATGAAGATGCTACCTGGGAGCATGAACATTCCATACGGGCAGAGTACCCGCATCGTTTTGAATAAATTTGAGATTTTGATCTCTATTTTTTATATGCACTGAGGACARTGCCAAAATAAGGGGGAGGGGATGTAACACCCCAACTTTTGAACCCCCATTTTAAATAATGTATTGTTACAATCCTGAGAGGCTAGGGTGCCCAAACAATTATTAAAGGGCCAGTATGACCAAGAAATGTAATATTTTGATCATTGTTAATAATAAATACATTGTTGGCTGCTAGACGGACAAGGACTAGAGTTATAGGGGGATATGATTCCACAAGAGAGGGAGCTTGAGTGGATAAGTGTTTATTCCTATGTTAATTACCCTTTTTTCCTAAGGGAGGGGATCAATTAAATGAGCTTCTTGGGGAAGGCCAGGAGGTTCTTGATTCCCCATGAAATTACTTAAATCCATCTTTGGTCTGATGGGCGTGTCCGAATGATGTATTTTTCATTGATTTCCTATATGTTCATTCATTTCCCTCACGCACTCTCATTCACCCACTTACCCATTCATTGATCCATCCTCATCCACATCTTGGCTTATGAAAGGGAACCAAACTATCGAAGAATTATCCACGGGATAGTTGGTTGTAGTGGTTGTTGGAGTGATCCAGCCATGACTTGAGGCCCACATGTCTGAGATGCGTTGGCCTCTGTCCAACGTTGCTCATAGCTCCGAGTCCTGAGAGTTCCAGCATCGATATTTTGGACCAGTTGCGTTGGAGCCCGAATAAGGAGAAGGACTTCCTGAGGGACTGCGTGGAAGAGAAGGGTGGAGGTCCATTCTCTCAGGTGGTGCAATATGGGTAGAAGAGAGTTGGGAACTTGGATTGCTGTGAGAGATAGGAAGTTTGTGAGAGATTGGTTGATGACCAGTTTAGGAAGCCAAGTAACACTCTAGAACCATCCTTGTGAATTCATAGCCCTGACTCGGGGGTGACACTACTGTTGAGATTCCGAACAATAGTGTCTATGGTTGGGTGGAATGTCCTTGGTCTACAACCAGTTGGTGTAATATTTTATAAAGATAAGTTCTCTCTGTTATGGTATCATTTGCATGTATATGAATGTATTTCCACTGTATATTTAATTATCGTTTAATTGAATCTTTAGACTATGCATGCTTGCTGACTACTGTTGTGCATGTCATTAAAGGATTTCCTTTTATGCATCCTTAAATTTGAAAAAGGTATCGGTAAGAGAAAGAAGTCCAAGGGCGGGCTTGAAGGTAGCGTACCCCGGCTTGTGGCTGGCTGGGTATGTTACAATCAACCAAACAAATTCAATGATAGAGTAGTGAGAACACATAGAGGAGCCTTGTTGGGGTTAAGAAAGACAATTCATAACAGCTGGGTCAAAAGGCATGCAAGAATTTTGCAATAATATCCAAAGAAACCAACAAGTCAAAACAATATGAGGCTAAACCATGGTTTGAAACCCAAACCTTTAGTCAATGGTTAACTCATGCATAGTGGAAAAACAACAAACCACGATGAGGGCAAAGTAAACAGCAAGGGTCCATAAGACAATGAAAAGCTGAAACATTTTCGTACAAAACAAATCCAACAGAGGGAGATTGAAAATTGTAGAAACTAAAATCATTTTCAAACTCACCCATACTTCGTTATTTTTGGGTTGGATGCCAACATAATACCTGGTTCAAACACAACATACAAAACCATGAACTGTTAAAAATACTCCGTCGAAACTAGACTTAGAAACCCCTTTCTTTGTTAGAAAACAAATCGTCAAGGGTGAGGAACATATCCCTGTTGGGTGTCAAACATAATGAGTCGTTACTTGTTAAGTCCAAACGAACAGTAGAATTAATGTAAATACACATAGAGTGTCGACTTCTAGTCCTTTGTTACCAATTTCTAAAATTCCACAAACCATGCAAAATCCAAGAGTCCAAGCGCACCTACAACAAAAGAAATATGGGTATGCCATAACCAATAAAACCATAGAATTTTCTTCTATATACATCCATGAAGAATTCAAAACTAAACCATGGGGAAAAAAATCCATAATCTCAACCATTATTTACCAAACAATAGAATAGCAGTAGCATCATCCTTTTAATACCCATCACCAAATATTCCTTTTCCAAGCTCACAAAGAATGAAATATAAAACTCATATGGTTTCATCACAACCAAAACCCAAATGGATAATTCCATAAACCACAATACATTTTGTTTCAAACCCAATTATCTACACAGAATGGGAAGCAAGTCACTGCCACATTTATCATCTCGATCCTTAACAAAAAAATCCACAATCTTCTCACAGTCACCATTTGAACCATAAATAAAAATACACACTGCATGCAGACTTCCAGAGCCAATATTTCTCTTTTAATCAGAGAAGAGTTAAATAATTTGATTCATGGAGAATCCAAAAGAATCATACTTGTGGAAAATCGCTTATTAACCTCTAGAGAAAACCAAATCCTTGATAATAGCCAAAACAATTTGAAACAACAGTTAACAGCAGTGCCCAAAAATCCAAATGAATGACACAACCCAAGGTGGCGTAGTTCAAAATGGGGGAAGAACGATGTGAATTTACTGCATGTCAATTATACCACTTCCCAACATTCAATGCTACCAACTACTTAGTCCACTATGGAGTGCACTTAGCGTATCAAATATCGACCAAAACTCAACATATGTCACATACATTTAACACTTACCTCCAAGACATCGCATGCTAAATAACATCAACGTCCAATGCTACCTTCAAACCAACATATGCCTTATAAATTTTATCACTTACCACCATACAATGCCAATCATATATTATACCAAAAGTATATGCATTCACCATAACATATTGCAACCAACTTTTGTATTTGTATCCCACATTCATTCCAATTAGGAGTAAAACCATCATATAATAGTAATGACCCATGCACATAATATGTAACATAAAATGAGACTTATGTTGTTTGCATCAGAGTTTGAATTAGGATTTGTATTTGATGATATGCCAAATCCTTAATACCCTCTTATAGTAGCTCAACATCAAGTGTCAAATAAAAACACTTTTTAACCCATATTGCAAGAATAAACAACCACCAAATCTATAAGGAATAAGACCATTGATGCCCCTTTTCTCTATTGGCGAATATTATGATTTCCTTCACTAGTCATATATGTCAAAAGCATGTTACCGAATTTAGACCAGAATCAAAACCTTGGTGAAATTCATATGCCAAGTAGAGGGAATCAATTTTACTTGTTTGTTTTTAAGGGGTCCCACCTATTAGTTATTATTATCGTATAATATAAATAATAGTGCATTACAATTATTTGCAGGCAGGATTCATGTTGCTGTTTTTTGCATCAACAATATATGGATCCAACTCAGAAGATATTCTAATTCCGTTTAGCTAGCTTGGGTATTTAGAAACTAAGAAATATCTCCTCAAGGCCCCAACCATAATAATAAAAAGGAAAGCACAATAAGAGGATTCCTTGTCTCAACCCTCTTGAAGTCTTGGAAACTTTGGAAGGGTCTTGGAAGCATCACCATTGATTAAAACTACATACAATATTGTAGAGAAACATTCAAAAATCCATTCAACCAAAGTTGGGTTGTAACCAAATTTTCAAAGCAATTCATTGAAGAAGTTACCGTTTACTTTTTATAAGCCTTAGCATAGTCTAACTTCAAGAGCATGCCCTTTTCCTTCCCAATATGGAGTGGGTTGTTGGATTACTGAGAGGGGGGGGTGAATCAATAATAGAGCTATTTAGTCCTTTTTAATCATAAAATGCAAGTGCTATATCAATGTAGCATTATCATCCAATAGTTGCAGAATATGTTGAAGGAAAATCTCCCTGCGGACAGGTAGATCTCCTCTTGAGAGCTAGAATCTTAACTCTTAAGACAAAATATGCTTATC
>SNQJ01S0015391.1:20707-33887 GCA_010110895.2 Picea sitchensis
AAAAACACTCCAGAGTATAACTCACGCTTAGGACTTAAGGTGGCTAAGACCTTTTACAAGTTCATCATGCAAACACCTCTTATTACAATTTTTTATGGAAAATGTAGAGTAATAGGGTGGTCTTTTTGACCGGCTGAACTTCTAAACTCTGAATTTTGAAAAAATGATGTTCAAACTTTGGCGGCTCGCTGAAAGTCCATCTCAGTGAAACTTTGATGGATAACAGGTCCTACATTTTCAAAGTGAACAATTTTATGAGACAAATTCGAATGATGCACGAGAGAGGTTATGGATGTTCCTAGAGATGATTGATTACAACAATACACTCTTTTAAACCAGACCATTTAGGGAAGGAAGATGAATTACTGCAAGGAAATCATGCATCAAGAATGTTGAAAATATAATTTGCTTATGCATTTCCCTGGTGTTTCTTTGCTTCCAGAGAGCATCCATAGACCTAACAAAGTCACCCTATTGTTGCAAGCCTTTCTCTGCTTCCAGTGAGTATCCATAGTCCCGACAAAGATACTTGCATGTCCCACAAGAGTTGGACTTCCTTTCCCCAAGACTTTACCTTTATAATATGAATTTCCCCTTAAACTTAGAGAGAGGTGAATGGGGGATTTTAGTATCCCTTTAAAGGCACGTGAGATGACACCTATGAAAGTGAGATTTTCCAACTTGATTATGGATGAGATAACATCCTAAGTAGCATGCCTTGAGAACTACAAGTGCCTTTCTAAATAGTTTCCATCCTTGTTAATTTCACACAGACACCAAATATTCTCTTGGGTATGACCATTAGCTTGTTCTCACTACAATTTTAATAATTCAATGCTCATCTTCTAATGCACTATGTTCCTCTACTGAATTTGACCCGAAGTAATGCACCGTAGTGTTTTATGGAGACAGATAAAGTCTTGTCTAGAAGAAAAATGTAGATTTTTAGGCTTCTGATACCCATGTACCATATCATAAAATCTATTCAAACCCATCACACTAAGTTCCCTGAGAATTCCTAGGCAATAATATTGAAAGAGCAAAGAGGAAACCTAACTAGAATAAAAAAGAAATGACAATGCAAAGCATAAAAGAAGCAAGAATGCACAAAAAGTAAAACAAAACAAAGAAAAAATTAAAGATGGTAAAACAAACTCTTTATATATGTATAAGGGAAAGTTGCCTCAAAGGATAACTAATGTAGTGCTTAGTAATTTGGCCATTGATGGGGAGGAGGTATACATCCCCTTCAAGATTTTGTAGTCTATAGGTACCTAGGCCAATATTTTCCTTGACTATGAAAGGACCTAGCCACAATTGTTGAAACTTCAAAATTTTCCCTTTGTCTTCGTGTGGCTTGTCCCACTTGAGAACCAGGTCGCCAACCTGAAATTTCTTTTCACCAGTAGAATTTTTATCGAACCATCATTTTATGGTCTATTGGTGGGCTTCAAATTTTGTTTTTGCTTTGGCACGATTCTCTTCCAATTTTAACAAGGTGTTGATACTTTTCTGGATGACATAGCATTCTCTCCCATGTGATTGTTGGTTAATATGAAGGGAAGGAAAATAAATGTTAGAAGAGAGAATGGCCTCCTTTCCATAAATGATAAATTAAGGAGAGGTCCCTATGGATGCTTTAGGAGTGACCTGGTCAACCCAAAGCGTGTTAGGTAATGCATTGTGCCATTTCCTATGTTGGTCAACTACAATTCTCTTAAGGATACAAATCAAGTTTTTATTAGTGGATTCAGCTAGGCCATTACCCTGGGGGTAATAGTTGGCTACATATTTCAAAATGATCCCATTCTCTAAAGAAAACTCCGGTAATTTTAGTGATGAAAAATAGGTATCATTTTCAAATACAAGAGTAGTGGGTAATCCAAATTTGGTGATAATGTACTATTCCATAAAATTGATTACCACTTCATCATTTACCTTAGTTAATGACATAGATTCCATCCAATGTGTAAAATAATCAGCGACGATGAGAATATACATGTGTTTCTTAGACGAATGAGGATTGATCTCACCGATTATGTGCATCCCCAACTACTCGAATGGCTCTTCGAAAAAAACATGTTGGAGTGGAATACCAACCTTTCTTTCTCTTCCAACCAACTTTTGGAAGATGTCATAGCTATGGGAATAAGAATGAGAGAGTTTAAACATTGTAGGCCAATAATACCAAACTCTTAGGATCTTGTGGGTTGTGGTTTTTCTAGAGAAATGACCTCCAGCTGGTCTGTCATGTAGGTATTTGAGGACTCTACCGACATCTTGTTTCTTAATACATCGAAGGAGGACTCCCTCATAATTCCTTCTAAATAGGATACCATGAACCAACTGGTATTGCGCATATTTCATTCTTAATGCCTTTCTCTGTTTGGCATTGAAGTGATCAAGGGAAGTTTCATGATGAAGATATTGCTTGAGATCATTATAGCACAAATTCTTAATCAAAGGGATGTAAGGAGGTTGTTGTGCATATAGCACTAGTTCTTATTTCCAACCAACAGTCTTCATGATCTTCAGAATCCATGGCCTTTGTCGCTAATTTGCATAGGCCTTGACCTTTAATGATAATTTATCGTTTAAATTCGAGGTCATATTCTTGTAAAGAGGTCATCTGGTTACCTTGTATTTCACCCAGTTCCCTCTATACAAAGAGAGATCTAACCTCTGAGTGAGGGACGATCACCTCGATGTGATTTTTCAGTATGTAAGGCATGGACTGTTTAATGGCTCTGTGAACATCACAAGCTTGCTTGTTCACCGATAGATAATTTAGTTCAGTCCCTTTAAGTCCAGTGCTCATAAATGATATGGGCCATTTGTTTCCTTGTTGGTCCTTTTGAGTCATCACTGCTGCAAGATAACAATTTGAAGCGAAGTTGTACAACAATTTTTTTTTGGTGAAATATGGACTTTGAAGTGCATGAGCAACAACTATGGAATCCTTGATTCTTTTAGAGGCCTCCTTCTCAATAGATGCCCATTTGAATTGAACATCCTTCTTAATCATATACTGAAGGGGTTTAACTATTTCAACAAAACCAAGAATGAATATTCTTATGAAATTAATCTTCTCGAAAAATCACTACATATCATTTTTACTGTGTGGACATCGGATCTACATAATAGATTTTATACGTTTCAGATCAACAAAACTCCCATCCTTAGAAATGATATGGCCCAATAAATTACCTTATGAAATAATTAATATGTTTTTCTTAGGGTTCAGAGAAATGTCATACTTCCTACACATTTTGAAAATTTGTTTCAAGTGTTGGGGGTGATCAACTATCTTCTTGGAATAAACTGTAACATCATCGAGATAAATAACAACATTGTGACCAATCAGACCCTTAAATTCTATATCCATTTCCATTTGTAATGTAGCACTAATGTTAATTAGGCCAAAGGGAATCCTATAGTATGCAAATGTTCCCCACTTTGTTCTAAAAGTGGTCTTCAATCAATCTGGTTTTGCTATGAGAACCTCGTTATACTTAGAAAACTTGTCTAAAAGAGAGAACATTTGAGAGCCTGAGATGACTAAAAGAGAGAACATTTGAGAGCCTGAGATGAGTTGTAATATATGTTCCATTGGGGAATGGGATACTTTTCCTTGTCATAGCCTGATTTGCACTCACATGAAATCGATACATAATCGATCTCCCCTAAATTCTTTTCCTAACATGTACACCATATTGGACACCCAAGAATGGAGGACTTTAAAGATAATCCGAGCATCTAACAATTTCTAAACCCCTTTTAAATCAACAGTTCAAGAGTCGGATGTATGTTTCTTAGTTTATGCTAAAAGAGTTTGACACCCTCTTTGATAGGAATGTTGTGTTGAATAATGCGGGTGTCATACATCTTCAGGTCTTCGTAAGTCCATGCAAATACATCTCGATATTTCTTAAACAACTGTGTGAATGTATGTTTCTCCGCCTTCAAACAATAAGTGCCTAAATTGATAAATTTGGGTTGTTTAGGAGTGCCTAGATTCACTAGAGTGTGCATCATAGTGAGGTTGTTTGTCTTCGTATTCATAGGTGTTCTAAACTTAGTCTGCATATCAAACATATTTTCAAATGATAACACACTCCTTGGGATGCAGTTAGCCTTGTTCTTACTTGATTCATCCTAATAATCTTGTGGATTATGTTCGTGTACTTCATCATCTATCAAAGAATCTTGGAAAACATCATCGCTAGTAAGGAAATCTATAATCTGAGAATCATCATTGAACACTCTCTAGTTTGTGATGTAGTCCAGTATGGAAGGCCCGAAAATGATTTCAACAGTAAAATCGTTATTTAGGGATGTGAATCTAGATGTTGTGTTAGCTAAAGTATTAGCAACAATGTTTTGAGAATGAGGTATGGCAGTAATATTAAATGCATCGAAATAATTGATTAAGTTCGATACCTCATGCCGGTAACCTTTCAAATGGGGAGACATGAAATGTATATTATTTCTTACCTTTATAAAAATTATCTCTAAATCACCAAAATCTTGAAGGCATTTTACCTTAAGTTCGATAACCTTTTGTAGGCCTTGGACCAAGGCTTCGTATTCAACAACATTATTCGTGCATTCGAACTATAAACGATCAGATATAAGAGTCTTATGCTTTTCAGGATCAATGAGAATACATCCCGCCCCGACTCCTTCCCATGACTTGGATCCATTGAAAAACAAAGTCCAAATGTTAATATCTAAGATTGGGTTAGTAAAACAAAATCTATCTAGTTTTACTATAGTACAATCATTAGTTTCAGTTCGAGTGTAATGAAGGAGTTTAGAGTGTTCGTTTGTTTGGATAGAAGATGGTTGTGTTGCATAGCAACCATGGTTAACCTCTAAAAAGTAATTTCCCAAAGAGGTATGAGTGAAACTGATGGGTTCATTCTTACCTTCAAGTTCAATCACCGTATGTTTCATGCGGGACTCGCTGATTACTCTGATCTAATTTGGTTTACCTATATATGGAAGCCATGAGTCGGTTCAGTCTGTGGAGAAATAACCGTGTAGTTTTGCGGACCAGTTCCTGCCTAGAAACAAACCGTAATCTTATGGAATGATAATATCAACGACTTGATGGAATCTAGGATCAGAAGGTAGTCTAATCATAACATCTTTGAGTTTTACCTTGACATCCGATCTATCTAACTGTATGATCCTAGTGGTACTCTTTTTTGGAACAACATTTATCTTTTGACACACCAAGTAGGGCATCACATTAGAAGAAACACTAGAGTCCACTAAACAATTGTGCACATTGAAAAAATAAATTTTTTTGAATGTGAGCAAAAAGGGTGGGACTTCAACAAGGTTGTAAGTATGAATTGCCTTCTTCAAAAAGTGAAGAGAGACTTAAGAGAGAATAGGAGGGTATCTGGTTTCTTGGTAGGGATTGACTCTTCTAGCAATTAGACAATACAAAGAGAAGGTGTTGATGCCTCAGACAATACAAAGAGAAGGCAATTAGACAATACAAAGAGAAGGTGTTGATGCCTCGCACAACAAACTATTTATAGATACGAAAAGGAGGAGGGTGAGAGAGGCTTTTGGAAAGGAATGAGAGGAACTTTGAAGTTAGGGTCAAAGCTTTCATCTAAGGGAATAGGGTTGAGAGGCTATTAATACTAGCATTATAATTATTATCATTAACCATTAAAAATAATTTAGAGCTTTAATTAGACATCATAGTTGAGTTGTCATTAGAATTATGAGAATAATTTCTTATCTCCCTAAATTAGAATCATTAATTTTATGACATTGAATTTACTTACTTTTCTAAATTGAACGATCTTCTTTTTCTCAACTTACAACTAAAATGAAAATCTACTTCCAACGGGCAAGCCATCATATCCGTCGTCTTCAAGTCAAATCCCAAAATAGGCTCCGATAGCGAACGATTGCTGCCTTACACATGTAGAGCCACGAACGAATATAGGTCTTTATCGTTTGAAAGGCCATAGCCCTTTTCTATTTAACCATCGATGGATGTACTCAGTTCTCCAATATAACTGTACCATCGATAGGTTATGTACGTCAAGCACATTCATACCTGACAAAAAATTCAGTGTTGGGTTCTGCGAATGCTTCATCCAACGGGAACTATTCGTACAATGCCAATTCCAGGAAGGAAGGTTTTCTGTCTTCTGTTGGCCATACTAGGAGTCATAATTCATGCCTGTAAGTAGTCATTCATGTACATTATCTTTTGATATCAGTTGGGTTTCCCCTGTAAGTTGTGTACTGAAGCAATTTCAATTCCATATTGTTCTGATGTTTTTTTCTTGCTTGTGGGCTTCTGACAGTCATTGGGTTTGCTTATTTGAATAAATCCTCTGTCAAAAAAAACTTGGACTAAAATTCCATGGATTCCTTATCTCTTCCTGTTGGTACTAAACATATATGTGCGTGTGGATTCCTTATCTTTTCCCGTTGAATATTTGCTTATGGGGTTTCCCTTATTTCAACCAATAGTCTCTAGTATATACAATGGGCTTCTCTTTTCTGAAAAATTAATGGACTGAGTTCCCATTTTTTACGTAGTATTTCCATTGTTTTCAACCATTCCAATAAAATTCCATGGTTCTGTTATGCCTTAAACTAGCATTCCTATGTATTTGATTATATACAGATCTGCATGATTTTCACTAGTTTTTCAATAAATAAAAAAATTGTTGTCATTGTTGCACAGATGCAGAGAAATACAGCATTGGTATCGCTTACGGGCCGCTTGGCGACAACCTGCCCTCCGTACAAGAAGCGATGCAATTGATCCAAAGAATGAAGATTGACAGGGTTAAAATCTACAGTACCGATCCAAGGATCCTTAAGGCACTTGCTCACACTGGTATTAAGGTCTCTGTGATGGTTAGGACTGAAGATATTGCCAGTGTCTCGGCCAGCCAGTCATTCGCAGATGAATGGGTCAACAAAAATATTGTTTACTTCTATCCTGCAACCAAGATCAATATAATCCTGGTGGGGAATGAAGTTTTAACAGACTATTCCAACAAACAGACCTGGTACCAGCTAGTGCCCGCTATGCAGAGAATCTGGCGAGCTCTGCTTAGATATAASCTGACTAATATCAAGGTAGGAACCCCTTTGGCTATGGATATGCTCGCCTCTTCATTTCCTATATCAGCATTTCCTCCATCATCTGCTGTTTTTCGGGACGATATTGCTGAAAGTGTCATGAAACCAATGCTGGAGTTTCTGAGTAGAACGAGATCCTACTTTTTTATGGATGTGTATCCTTACTTTCCTTATTCTTTTGATCCTTACGATGTATCTTTGGAATATGCCAATTTTGGGGATCATGACAAAAAGTACACCGACCCCAATGGCCTTGTGTATACCAATATGCTGGACCAGCAGCTTGATGCGGCTGTAGCTGCAATGAGCAAACTGGGTTATGAGGACATTAGGTTGGCCATAGCTGAAACTGGATGGCCAAATGCCGGTGACCTTAGTCAGTTGGGTGCCAACATCTTCAATGCAGCCCATTATAACCGGAGGGTTATAAAGAGAATGCTTGCAGATCCTCCATTGGGAACCCCTCGCAGGCCCAAACAATTCATCCCCACATACATTTTTTCATTGTTTAATGAGAATCAAAAGCCTGGACCGGGGACTGAGAGGCATTGGGGTTTTGTGTATCCAAATGGAGCCACGATGTATGAGATCGATCTCACTGGGAAGCTCCAGGATTCGCAGTATAAGCCTCTCCCTCCTCCGCCTCCACCCTACAAGGGAAAATTGTGGTGTGTTGTAGATGCCAAGGCAGATGTTTCTGCCTTGCCGTCCGCTATTAAATCTGCTTGCAGTCAGGGCTACAACACCTGCGCTGCCATCCAACCAGGGAAGCCTTGTTATCAGCCTAACACGGTTATTGATCATGCATCCTATGCATTCAACAGTTATTGGCAGAAATCCAAGAACTTTTATATCGGCTGTGACTTTAATAAAACTGCAAGACTAGTCACAAAGGACCCCAGTAAGTAAAATTATTCTACTCTATCTATATCCATGTCTAGTTTGCTTTTTCTTGTTTATGTTTAAAGCTCTTTTCAGTATGAACTTGCCTGTCCTCACTATAAATATTATTGAATTTTATACAGTATGTTTTGTTGTCTTTGCTTTTAGCTTGAATATTTTTTGGGTTAAGTATGTTTGCATTTCGCTTAAATCTTCTATGATGTTTGTTTTGTTATCAGCTGACACATTTATGTTTTTTTTTATGTTGCAGGTCATGGGACTTGCACATACCCATTTGAAGACTGTGTCCAGAAGTCTGTGCTTTGTTGATAGCTGGGAGTCCTCATATCTATTGTTATTTATGGATCCCATTTTTGTAGGGATTCATAAAATAACAAAAAATTCTCTATTTATGTTGTTATTCTATCAGTTGCTGTACCTCTTTGCAATGATTTAACGAATAATAAATGCGTGAGCGATCACCATCACGCACACAGAATCATCAGGCATCTCTGTGTTGCCTGATGGATCTCTTTGGCTTTGTGGTTGGTTGTATAAGTACGAACTTCATCAACAACATACACATTAATAAATTGACTTTTATCATTTGAGTTGCCTTGTCAAATCCTTTTCGAAATGATGATTTTGAAGAGTATTTTAAGTAAGTAGAAGAGATCATTATATAATAATATAATATAGTAATAGTGTGATATAATATAGTAATAGTGTGGAATCATATACAGATAATATTATATATTTGAATTTTAAATTTTATTATTTCAAAATTAAAATCCTTTAATTTTATTAATTTATTTATTAAATAAATATTAATATTTTTTAATTTTAATAATTTGTTTTTTAAATGATTATTAATAAAAAGATGAGATATAAAACTATATTTGTTATTTTAAATTAGTGAGTAAATATATCTTTTTTTAATAAAATTATAATTTATTAATGTAGAAGTACAACTAGTTTCTATATGTACTAAGGTAGAGTGTTATAGCACATCAGTTCTCTATGAACTAAGAAATGTTCATATCATCTATAATAATGTGCATATCAAATTAATTTTGTTAATTTAAAAGTATTTCAAATATGATAACAATGTCTACATTCTCGAAAAAAAACATACGACATATTATATTGTAATTAATATTTATATATGTCATCATATCTTCTATGTTAGTGATTGCTATATGTTAGTAATTGATATAGGAGGTACAATGTTGTCACATCAATTGGAGAACTTGAGTTTCAAAATTTGGGTATGAATCCACAAAGCTTTTAGAATTATCCAATTTAGTATGTTGAATAATTTGTAAATGTTTTATATTCAATTATTTATATGACTCTTTTATTTGGGGTTTATTGTTCAATAAATAAATAGTGTTGTATTAAAGGGTAATGTTTAATGCAAACTAAAACTTCATTACAAATTGAAGATTTCACTAATAGTGAAGAATTTGGTAATGAATTTTCATTGAATAAAGCATTGTACCAAAAGATAATGTTTAATGAAAACTAAGAAATTGAAGATTTAACCAAAACATAAAAAAATCTCCAAAAGTATTTGGTAATGAATTTTTATTGAATAGAACTAAAAATTCTTATAGGAATTGATTTTTATATCTTTTAGAAATGATTTTTCCCAACCCATTGAGGAGTGTGATTTAGACATTAATATAATGATGACTCAAACGTAATTTTGAAACCTTTTTGTTACTAGTATCTTTTATTGGTTGCATTGAATTTGGGAAAGAGAGGGAGGTGACACGTCTTTGATAACTTATTCCTTTAGTTTATTTGGAGCAAAGAAATTAGAGTTGTAATTTCCAATTAATTTGTGATTAAATAGAATAAGAAATATAAAAAGGGAAAAAGAGTATCTATGAGTTTGCTTAATCTCCATCCAAAAATGACTTTTTACAAATAATGTTAAGTAGCAACATAGATGTGGTTTTTGATGGGCATTGAGTCATTTGAATTCACATTCTTAATTTTGGATTTGAATTTAGAAGTTGAAAATTAAATCTTATAGTTGTAGGTTTATAAGTGGAATATATTAAAATAATTTATTTTTAAAATAAAAAATAACTTAAAGATTATAAATAATTCAAATTTTTGCATTATTTAGGAATGGGTGGTGAGCAAGAGGAAGAGAATATATTCTAAAATATTCTTTTTAGATATACATTTATTTAGTTTTAGAAAAAATTATGTATCAAATGTTAGAAATCTAATTGAATATATTTTGGGTGAATTTGATGAAATACACTTTTAAATTGACCTTAATCAAATGAAATAACCTATATTTAAAATCTAATGGAGAATAACAATACTCCTACATAAATTAAACTCTCTTTCTATATATATAGTATTATTTAAGAAGTTGAACATTAAAACTAAATTTTATAATTTAACAAAGAAAAGAATCTCAAATTATTATACATGAAACCAAGTTAGTGATAGAGTGTACTCTTAAGGTACTTCATTATGTGAAGTCACCCATTCGAAACCTTCAACTAGATGGAGGTTATAGTGGTAACATTTACATAACATGATCACGTGTCACAAAAGTACGTGCCCAACTAGTTGTTGATTTCGCCAATCATATATAATATAATAGAGGTCATGTAAAATTTGGTTGTTAACATGCATGACTTATGTTCATAATTGTGTGTTTTTTTATTGCAATAAACGTGAGAAGAGGTTAATCTCTTACATTAATTTTAAATTATTTTTATTCAATGTTTGTATTCATTCATAATGAAGGATGATATTATGTGATTTTCAATATGTCTCTTCACAAGCCTTCAATATATATAGTTTTACAATGTCCCATTTTTTTCCCAAATTCAAATAATGAACTAATGATAGGAGATAACCATAAAGGAGGATGGGATAGCCTTTACAACTCTTTCATTTTGGTTAGAAGTTTCCTAAGTTATGCTATACTATAAGACTATGACTATACAAAGGATTCCCCTATCTTAACCTTGTACTTGGGTTGAAATGGAAAGTTTGATTCAACATTTAATAGAAGGCTTATATTATAAGAGTATGACTATAAAAAGATAGAGGATTCCCCTATTTTAACCCTCTAGTTGGGTTGAAATGGAAAGTTTGAGAACCATTTTCCAACATTGAATAGAAGTTCGAGGAAACATAGCTTTAATCCATCTAATCCAATATTGAGAACCCCAAAGGTTACAAATTTTTCACAATGAAATTTTAGTTTAACCCATGATAAGCCTTCAACATATCCAATTTTATCACTATCCAATTTTTTCCCAAATTTTAAACAATGAACAATTTCGTAAGTAGTGATGACGTCTTTTAAGATTTGCCTACCTACCATAAAATCACCTTGTTCCTTTGAAACCAATTTATTGAAGATGGATTTTAATCTATTAGCAATTTGTTGACATGAACACATGTCCATCATCAAACTAAGGTAATTCACTTGAAGCTAAATCCCAATTAGCTTGAATTTCTTCGTTTGAAATACCAAACTCTTCTAGTTTAATGGGCCAATTGCTAATAATGGATTTTTCATTGAGTTATTCAATATGAATTCTAAATGCAATTCTAAATCTAAAATAGAATGCAATTCTAAAATTAAACACATAGCTAGTATTTAAAGAACAAAAAGTGACTATAAAATCAACCACTAATTCTGTCATTAAGACAAAAACAATATATTGTGTATTTAATAACAAAAAATACCAAATGCTAGCGAGGAAAATCCCCCTATTACTATATTGGGTCGGAGTATAGGAAGAGCATTGATCTCCCTTAAAATACGGTTATATTTCTAAACTACCCCAAACAATATGAACTTAAAAGACAAGCGGAGGAAAATAGGGTGTACCTTATGTCCTTTTGGCTAGTGTTGACCTCCTTCTCCTTTGTAGTTTCTTGGATTGCTAATCTCCTCCCAAAGATGACCTGCAAACAATTTAGACAACAAAGCTACAATATATTCTATCTCTACTTATCAATGTTAGGGTTTAGATATAAATGTAAATGTATTAATCAATTAAGCACAAAAACACAATATTTGGGACAAAAACATAACTCTTTTATTCAGATGTAAAGATTACAAAAAGATACAACCTTATTGTCGGCAGACGCTTCACGAACCTGGTCCGATGTCCTCTTACTATTGCTCCAAATGCATCATTCTCGTAATGCCTCTCACAATCAACTAATCTTCTTGGGAAATAGGGAAGGGATTGTATAGGGAGAGGGATGGAGGGGAATGTCAAGGCCAAATCTCATAAAGGGTTGCAAAGCTTGGGCTAAAAGGGGAAGGGATTTTGGCAGAGTTTCTTTGTTCTAATGCTTGATGTTGGAATAGGACCCCAAGACCTCCTTTTATATGACAAAATGATAGTTATTCGGTTTGTGGATGGGATACAATGGGTGAATTGGTTGGGAAACCCTCGATAGCACATAAACTCTATCGAATTCCTTGCATTTTTTTTTATTTTTTGCAACTTTTGGAGGTAAACACAGGTTGTTTAGCATGTAAATGTGTTGAAACTACACAAAATAGATCTAGCTAGAAAATAATACACACATTTGCAAAGAGAAATTAAGAAAGAAGAAGCAAGATAGAAATAATGGAAGAATTCTCATTAACCGTATTCCACACTCAAAGAGTGAATAATTTACAATAGATATAGGCTACATAAGTAACTAATGATCCATAGTGGTGGTCTAGAGTGATATAGACACACACCAACAGTTACAGGAGTAAACTGCCACCTAGTCTAGTCTCTTAGGCAGTTACGGGAGTGAACTGCCACCTAGCTAAGTTAACTAGTCAACTAGTCTTCAGTTAACTGTCTGGACAAAGAGTAGTGGGGAGTAAACTCAAGAAATCAAGGGTAATGCACCAGTCTGGTGATGATCCCAAGGCAAGTGCACATTAGTTGGTGATGTTCCCAATGTTGCATGGTGACAAAACCAATGCAACATCTAAACTCACTCAACTAGTTAAACTGAAGTGTCAACTGAAAGAGAATATTCTCTAGGTGGAATATTCTCCCCTAAAATATAGGAGACTAGATAATGACTAATTAAGACTAATAAACAAGGAAAAACCTTATGAAAAATAAATCCTAGGTGTGTGTGAAGTAACTCCAACACCCCCCCTGAACAT